>CM048821.1:39125142-39402331 GCA_026586065.1 Dioscorea zingiberensis | reverse complement strand
AAACCACCGTGAGTCAAATTACATGAATGTCAAAACCCAGTGACGTTAAACAAGCGCTTCTTGGAAGAGTAGCCCAAGTTTCTAGTAAGAGTGGTAGAGTTTCTATAGGATTAGAATAAAGAGTAGCTTAGCCTTCGTTTTGAAATAAGAGCTGATAAAAATTCCTTATCCCTCGAGAATTTAAAAAACCTTAATCTTAAGATCAACGAGAAGGGTGAGCTTTAGCACATAAAAAGAATGAGTTAAAGATATAGAAAGGAGGTTTGGATATTAAAGTTATGGAGGAGATCGTAATGCATGCGTATATAGGATTAGATGCGGATGACCGTCACGGTAGCACAAGAGCCCGCACACACAATTCATACGGATGACTATGAAGTAGCGCAAGCCCGCACAAACAGAATCCCTACGGCCTTCATATATACGCGCACACCCATTTTATCACGAGCGCGTTTGCATAAATGCATACAAATCTTTGATGGCCAAGTAGGCCCGCATCAACCCGCATAATGTCATGGCCGGTGCAGAATGCGGTCCACGCTGTTTATCTTCTTCCCTTAATTAACCCTAGCCAAAACGCTTTTGACCATTACTCCTCTTGGCACTCAGAGACCTCTCCAATCCCTCTCTTTTTCTCATTTTTGTTAGATTCGATGACCAATCGAAGAAAAAATCCACAGTAACTATCTCATCAAGCTTTGATTTTTGCAAATCTAGGGTTACAGAGCTTCCACTCTGAATCCCTTGAATTTAATTGGACCAAATCTAGAGTTTGATTCCGATGATATCATAGCTTGAATGGGTTGTTGAGAAAAAGAAAAGGAGTTTCCTCACTACTTTAAATGGAAAATGGCACCGTGTAGTAGTGGCGAGCTTCACCACTGACCGACCCCTAAGCCTTGAGCGATTACGGTGAGTAGTATTCGGGCATGTGTATGGCTGGATGCGGGCTGATACGATTATCTTAGAATTTTCTTGAAGCGGGGGTTGAGCCATACACTTCACTCTCCCATCCTCCTTTTCTCAATTTGTAGGCATGGTTTTGTGCAACGAAGCAAGTATTAGGCAAAGGGCCTTAAGAGGAAGAGGAGCAAGATCCTATCTCCTCCTTTGGTCCCTGACTTCTTGGAGGGATCACTATAGCGAGATCCCATCCCTTGTTCTGATATTTTGGAGGACGTGTACAAAGATATGGCGCTTCAAGAGGTGTTATGTAGTTTTGGCCGGAGGCCATTTCACTCTTGGTAACACTTAGCGCCGTAAGATTTCGAGAGGCTGCAGCCGAGATGTGGGAGCTCAACATCACATGTTTTCTATTATTTATATGGGCCTTATGATTGGGAATTTCTGAGCCGCAATTTGGCAGTATAGAGATTTAGCCGTCTGATTTCCCACATCCACGCTCCCTTCAGCATATTGGAGGCATAGTATCATCGCATTAGTGGTAACTCTGGACCCAAGGGAAGACATCCGCGCCTCTCTTGATCCAATCCCACTTGCCAAGCATTTAGATCTAGGCCCTCACGAAGCGAGATCCATAGCGAGGAGAAGATGGCGTCTGGGGTCACTTATGCATGCTCGCCCCACATTGACTGTTGGCGATCTATAGTATAGGCTGAGTGAGCCCCGATCTACCTCGGTCACATCATCTGAGATTTACATTGCTCACGAGGGGGACAGCCTATGCAAAGGCGAGGATGATCTCCGGCTAGTCCCTATATTACTTATGCTCTTGGAGTGGTATGCGTTTAATCGGGACCACTACCGGATAGCACACGATCCGGCGTTATCTGCAACCCCTCTCGGCTTCTTGACTCTCAAGTTCGATAGGGGCCTGATAGAGCACTTTGCATACTTGGGGTGTCAGGTGGATCACGTTATTGTGGGGAGAGCCCAAGGAGAGTGGTTGGGGCATTGAGGAATGAGGAGGGCGGCTACCACCCCTAGAACCATTTCCCAACTTAGAGGGAGCACCCTCAGCCAGTAGCACTACCAAGCTGCTAGTAGTGGTGGCGTGAAGACTTTATCGGTAAGATCCTCCAAGAGTGATTGGAGGATCTCGAATAGAGCGGCAGAGGCAGCTTACACCGGGGAGAATTTGGCCCAGGCGTTATAGACGGCCCGATAAGTGCAAAAATATACATATATTTCCATCATATTCATATATGCAAACCTTACCCTACTTGTTTATTTGCATATCAATTCCCTCTAGGTTGGTGACTCCCTTTGGGTTTATTTTTGTGGCCAGATTAGAAAAAAGAGTAGGTAAAGAAATGGGTACTTTCGAGTAAAAGGAACAAGAAGCGTAATAAAAGCGAGAGCAAAACACGTCCAAAAGAGCACTTCACAAAATGTAGCACCCATCTCACCTATTGAGGAGGGATATGTGTCACACTTAGCTAGGCGAGAGAATGAACCACATGTGCCTAAAAGAACGTATAACTTTGATAAAATAAACTTAGCGACTTGGGGAAGCTAGATAAACTAATGATAGGCTTCTAATGTATAACTCACAAATCAAAGGTACTATTTGTACACACCCGGATCAGCGTTATTGACATAATAGAAACATAAATGGTCTTAAACCTAAAGGAGGTTTCACACTCTCCTCAGAAAATGTCGAAGCACAACACTCCAAAATACATCAATAGCAGATAGGGACTTTGTCGAAGTACCATCTAAAGGTGGACGGGACTCTTTCCTCTACCTCTAGATATGATTGGAGTACCTCTCTATCTCCTACTGAAAATATAGACAATGATAAAAAGGGTGGAAGCTACTTCGAGCTTCCGGTGAAAGTGGTTATGAACAATCTTTTGCGAGGTAATACTATACTGTCTCTCAATAATATATTTATAACAATTTAAAAGAAGTAAGCGTACAAAAACATGGAATCTGAACATAAATATACATCATTAGAAAGCAGATTGATTCAATGCATTACATTTATTCATCGATACCAAATAATGATTCTAAGATTGTCACGGTAGAACTCATCACACTATAGCCTCCATGGGCCAGGAGCTCATCACATGCTGGGAAGGTGGGCAAGTATAGGATCATTAATAATCTCAATGATATCAACGTTACTTACACCTCTACTTCTATACTCTGAGGAACAGTGTTAGCGAGGCGGAACTCATCACTTCTTGAGCCTTCTGGTCAGAACTCATCACGTAGCATCAGGCTATACGTATACTAGGCACCCTACGGGAATGGAAAAGGGGTTTTCATTTCTTGAAAATAGAAGAGTATAAAACAGATAGTTTGGATAAGAAAATATAGAGTTTAAAGTCACCCCATTCTTAAACTAGTACAGTACTAACTGTCCCTAGCACGGGGCCACCTCTGGTGCAAGCAAGCATATAAGGATGGTGTCGCTCATTGATACCTCTTTCAAATACTCATCATATTATTTCATAAACTCTTTTCTTTCTTTTAGCATGTATTTTCAAAGTATACTTTTTATCTAGAAGTTTTAACTATAAATACATGCTTTTACAAAATACATGGCATTTTTCATGAATATAAATACTAAAAGAAGCATGCCAATCAATTTTAAATATATCCTTATAGCTCAATAAAATATAAGAAATGTGCAATCATGTTCACCCTACTTGAGTCTAGTAGTTTCTAAGATTGGCTTCGATCCTTCAGACGTTAGGTGACTTCCCCTTACCTTTGCCTTTTTCTTTCCCTAATAATTGGAAATATAGATTTTTAGGAATCTGAAAACCGTATTCTTAACTTGTATCCTTACTTAGACTTCGAAGAATATAATAAATTATTTAACTTAACTAGAGCATGCTTCCAAATAAAATGCATCTACATATTTCTAAAGAGCATGAAGAAAATACGAGAAATACTCTAAGTTGAAGATTTTGCTATCTTTATTATTAACCTAGATTGGGCTCCTAACATGGTATTTAGATTAACCAAATGCTATTCATAAACATGAAGCATTAATCATGTATAATTTCAAGAAAAATCGGGCAACATTTCCTCTATTTCTAGGGCTCGAATTAATAAAACATTCATCCAATCAATTTAAAACTCATTCATACATTTTATGAAATCAGAATCATGCTAATCCTCTACTTAGTGCCCCCTTAACAATCCCATAATAAATCATTAATTCATTTAATTTCATGCCCTAAATTATGAAATAAATTTAGGTTTCCCAAATTTGAAGCTTGTAGGTATTACTAGGCTCTTGATGCTTCGCGCTAAATGGAAGGCTCCTCGTCGGGTCCGCCGGATAGGGGAACAAGTTGCTGGCCGGAGGTAAATGTGCTGCTCGTCAACATCGTGAAGAGGATGTGTCAGGCCGGAGGCGGAGTGGGCATGGCTAAGGTGATGTCCGGAGGGGAATTAAATGAGAGTAGCTGTGATTTTCCAGCGACTGCACGGTAGCACCGATGGCGATGAGGGCACGCCGAGAGAAGTGGAGGGCTGCGGGCTCGCTTCATTTCGTGGCGAGGAGTGGTCTTGGATCTGCGGGTGGCGACCGATCTGTAAGAGAGAAGAGGTGACAGTAGTGTTCAAGAGAAGAGTGAAGCGTGAGAGAGAGAGAAGATGAGGGGCTTTGTCTCTCTCTCACTTTCTCTTATAAAACATAAAAGAGTTTAAAAGTATTAATATTTTTAATTAAACATTATTAAAGTCAATTATTGAGGGTCACGGGTGATATCCTTTGCAGAGCGGATCCATTTCTTTTGGATCACGGATTATTCTGATTAATTTATTAACTTATTATTGAATTAATTCCTTCTTCACATCCTATTAGTGAGTCACGGGCACATTGTGACTTCTGAGGTCACCTGCTTCTGAGCCGACACTAGATCCATATTTTTGGCTTTTGACTCGGCGAGGTCTACTTTATCGGGATCCCAACTTTTTGTCTAGTATCTCCCACTTAGTTAATCAAGATTAATTAACACTTAACAAATTCCTTTGTTAATTAGCTTAGGATTATCCTTTCAATCCATTAAGCCAACTATTTCAAGTATAAATGGCCTAGCCCAACACCATCTTCTCACATTACCCAAATTTGTTAAGGGCTAGATTTTAGATTCATTAATTCCCAATTTTCCCTTAATTGAGTTTTAAAATAATTAATTCATCTTTCATGCTAATTAATCTACGTTGAAATTTTTAGAAATTTTGATTAATTTATTTAAAAATTTCGGGTTGTCTAATTCTCCTACCCTTACGAGAATTTGCGTCCCCGGGAATTTCGTTACATAATTCACTAAAACAACTAAGGAATCTTTGTGCTAACATTTGGTCCTCTCTCTCCAAAGTGGCTTCCTCCACTTGGTGATGACTCCATAATACCTTGACTAAAGGTACTACCCTTTTCTCAATACTTGTTCTCTCATGTCGAGGTTTAGCGTCATAGGGTCCCTCTATATGCGTCGAGTCTGGTTCCTAGTTCTATGAGTGGGTCTGCCATAGCTTGATTTGGATCCTTGATGCACTTCCTTAATACCGATACATGAAATACATGCGTGCAATCTCGTGAGTTTCTCTGCAGTAAAGACAGTAGGTAGGTGACTCACAAGGGACCCTACCTTATCCACTATCTCATACGGCCCGATGTACCGAGGGCTCAACTTTCCCGGTTTTGGAATCTCAATACCCCTTCCATGGAGATACTTTAAGGAATACCTTGTCTCCCCACTTTGAATTCCAAATCCTTGCGGCGGTATTGGCATAACCCCCACCTATCTTGAGCCTTCTTTAGCCATTCTTTAATAAGCTTGACCTTCTCAGGAGTGCAGCCGAGACCAATTAGGGCCTAATATCTTCCTCTCTCCTTCTTCATCCTAGCTTAGCGGAGTCCTGCATCTCCTGCCGTATAGTGCTTTATAAAGTGGCATGCCAATACTAGTGGATGTAAAATTTGTTTTATGCATAAACTCCAATAGTCCCAGATTCTCGTCCCAGCTCCCGGGGAGTTCAATAATACATGCTCGGAGAAGATCCTCAAGTATTTGAATTGTCCTCTCACGATTGTCCATACGTCTACGGATGATATGCCATACTAAAGTTTAGTGGCGTCCCCAATGCCTTATGTAGGCGTTCAGGGGAAGTAAGAAGTGAATCTCGGGTCTCTATAAATGCGACACGATGCGTACGAGATACGCCATATAATCTCATAATCTAATCTACATACATCCGTGCTAAGCGTCTTTGAGAGTAACTTGTCTTGATCGGAAGGAAATGGGCCAGACTTGGTCAGTCTTTCTATGATAACCCA
Organism: Dioscorea zingiberensis; assembly: GCA_026586065.1. Lineage (NCBI taxonomy): Eukaryota > Viridiplantae > Streptophyta > Magnoliopsida > Dioscoreales > Dioscoreaceae > Dioscorea > Dioscorea zingiberensis. The sequence continues at coordinate 39,396,069 of CM048821.1, read as the reverse complement.
TATGACCTTCTTGCCTTGACTTGTTCGAGATAGACCAGACACAAAATCCATGGCTATCCTTTCCCACTTCCATTCTGGGATCTCTAGGGGTACCAATAACCCCGGTGGCTTCTTATGCTTAGCTTTGATCTTCTGACAAATCAAGCATCTAGCCACGTACTCCTCGATATCCTTTTTTATTCTCCTCCAGATGTAGTTTTTTGATGTTGCGATACATCTTTGTGCTCCTTGGGTGCATAGTATAAGCCAAGCAATAAGCTTCCTCCAATATTTGTTGCTTGAGGACCTCATCATTTTGTGTACGTAAATCAGGGCACCTACCATCAACTGTTAAGATGCGGGAATGGGGAATAGTCACCAATTCTTCCCCTGTAGCTTCCTAGCTAGCTTCATTAACTTGGGGTCTTGTAGTTGAGCCTCCTTAATCATTGATATCAGCGTCGGGTATAGGTGAAAATTTGCCAATAACACCCGACTCATCTATAGTGAGGAAGCTGGACCCTAGTGGATCTCAACTTTCGTAAAGTTGGGTAAAGTTGGTGAGTCCCCAACCTTGCCATTATCTTCTGCTCAAGGTGTAGCTACTATGTTCGCCTTGGCTGAGGGTGGTACTTAAAAGTACAATCATAGTCCTTGACACAACTCCATCCACCCGTCTTTGCCGCACTTTCGGCTCCGGCTCATTAAGTACTTCAGGCTCTTGTAGTGCGGTGAAGATTTTGCGAGGCTTCACCATACAGGATAGTGTTGCCATATCTTCCAAAGCAAAGACTACCTTGGCTAGTTCAGATCATGAGCAGGGATAGTTTGCCGTGAGTCTTGAGCTACTGGATGCATAGGCAATAACTTTACCTTGTTGCATCAAGACACAACCCAAGCCCCTATCTGACGTCACTATAGATTTCAAAACCTATTCCTCACGGTAGGTTAGGTGAGGATAGGAGGCGGATACCAATTGGTTCTTTAGTTTACGGCTACGCTCACATTCCTCGGTCCACTCAAACATTTGCATTCTTTCCGCATTAGCTTGGACATAAATTTGGCTGATTGAAGAAAACCCTTCCACGAATGCGCCCTATAGTAGCCGGCTAACCCCAAGAAGCTCCTAATCTCCTTTAGTGTGGTTGGGGTTTTGTCGATTAACTATTGCTTCGATCTTATCGAGATCAACATAAATCTTAATACCGAAATTAGCAGTCAAGCGGAACTAACATTTTGCTGCGGCTGGCATACAATTGTTGCACCCTCGGTGTTTTGCAAAACAATTACGAGGTGGTTGATGTGCTCCTCGCAGCTACGAGAATACACTAGGATGTCATCGATAAGCGCCAACTGACGAACTAATCTAAGTAGGGTGTGAACACACTATTTATCATCCCCATAAATATTGTTGGTCTATTCGCCAACCCAAAGGGTATTACTAGAAACTCAAAATGACCGTGCTCGGGTCCGAAGCAGATCTTGATACATCCTCCTCTCGTACCCTCAAGCGTGGTAGCCCAACCTCAGGACCAATCTTGGAGAATCGCATGCTCCTTGTAATTGATTAAACATGTCATCTATACATTGGCAATGGAGTGCTGATTCGGATGGTAACTCCATTCAATAGTTGGTAATCCATACACATTCTCATGGAGCCATCCTTTTTCTTTATGAAGAATGCAGGCACACCCTAAGGGGAGACACTATGTCTAATGAACCCCTTCTCTAGTAGTTCCTCCAATTGCACCTTCAGCTCCTTTTGTTCAAAAGGAGCCATCCTGTATAGTGCCTTGAAAATTGGAGTTGTTCTTGGAAATAAATCAATAGTGAACTCCATGCCTTTGAGTGGGGCCAATTCTAGTAACTCCTTTGGAAATACATCTAGAAATTACTTGCGCTACACTTAATCTCACGTACATCTCCCTTGGTAACCGGCTCCTACTATATTCGCCAAGGAGGCTTCTTAGTATCTTCCATACGGGCTCGCCTCCCATAGAAGTGAATCTACGCCTCACTGGTGCGTTGGAAACACACCATCTTCAAGTGACAATTGGCCGGTAGGCGTAATGGATAGACAACCAATTCATTCCTAAGATAGCATCAAAGTCTATGATCCTCATTGGGATCAGATCAGCTAAAAGTAGATGACCTTCTTCCCTTAGCTCACATCCTTCATACACTATTTTACAATTATTGAGCTCCCAATAGGGGAGGATACTATCATTGGTTTTGCTAACTGTGTAGCATATATATACATGAAGGCAATATGAAGCGATAGCTATATAACGATTAATGTATTGTGGAACCGAGGTCGATCAACACACATGCATTAGTGCCAAGATGCGCATCATACACGAGGATGACATGAGGGGGTGTTCCGCGACCTCTTGTTGTGTCATGGCAAGGCTTGGGACATCAACTAGGAATGAACTTCTCGGCCTCCTCGACCTCCTCGAGATCCCTCTTTAGTAGATCCTTCTTTTTGGGCTGATGTGCCAATGGCGGATGGTCCTTGGCCATTATAGTATTGGCCAACTAGTGCGGTGTGATGCGTAGGGTTGTCCCACTCATGTGCAAATAAAGGGCACCCATTCTTGTAGTGGCTTGGTGGCGGCAATGGAAACACACACTTGTCGGGAGTTAAGCTGCAATACCCATAATGGTACTTGAAACAAACACGATACTAAGGCTTCTTGGTCCTTATCCTCACGAAGAAGAGCCACTAATACTCTGACTATTGCTCTTCTTGGGAAGGTCTGCGTGTTGTCACCCACACGAAAATTTGGGCTGCTTCTCTTCTTGAATTTATCCTAACGCCGCTTCTATCTCTCCAAAGCTCATCTATACTAGGAGAGCTTCCTCGACCAACTTAGAGAAATAAGTAAACCTAGAGAATAAACCACGTGCCAAAGGCTATATAACTGATAAATCAAAACTTAATGACTTACATAAGATAGAGAAGCGAATTAAGCTAATGTCATAACTCACAAATCAAAGGTACTTATTTAAGATACACGGATGATGAAATCTTGGCATAATAGAAACATAAATGGTCTTAAATATAAAAGGGAGTTCCACACTCTCCTAAATGTCAAGTACAACATTCCAAATACATCAATACTTGGTAGGTAGGTGAGTGAGCCATCTAAAGGTGGACAAGACTCTTTCCTCTACTCTAGATATGATCGAGTACCTCTCTATCTCCTACAAAATATCCACAATAAAAATGGTGAGCTACTCGAGCTCAGTGAGGTATGAACAATACTACCAGGTAATACTATACTTGTCTCTCAATAACATATTTATAACAATTTAAATGAAGTAACTGTACAAAAACATGGAATCTGAACATAATTATACATCATTTAGAAAGCAAGATTGATTCAATGCATTACATTTATTTATGATGGTACCGGATAATAATTCTAAAAGGCATCTGGTAGAACTCATCACACCATAGCCTCCCCACGGTCGGAACTCATCACATATCGGAAGGTGGACTACTATAGGATCATTAATAATCTCAATGATATCAACATAACCTACACTTCTACTTCTATCTTTGTGGAACGGTATAAGCATCTGAGAACTCATCGCTTCCACGAGCCTTACGGTGAGGAACTCATCCGCGAACCATCCGGGGGGCTATCATGTATATATGTATACTAGGCACCCTCACGGGGAATGGAAAGGGGTTTTCATTTCTTGGAAATAGAAGAGTATAAAAGCAGGATAGTTTGGACAAGAAAATCTGAGTTTAAAAGTCACCCCTTTTCTAACCTAGTACCATACTAAGCACATCCCTAGCACGGGGCTACCTCTGGTCCAAGCAAGCATATAAGGATGGTGTAAATTCTCATTGATACCTCTTTCAAATACTCATCATATCATTTCATCAATGCTTTTCTTTCTTTAGCATATATTTTAAAAGTATACTTTTTATCTAGAAGTTTTAACTATAAATACATGCTTTTAAAAAATACATGGCATTTTCATGAATATAAATCTGAAAAGAAGCATGCGGTCGAGTTTTAAATATATCTTTATGAAAGCTCAATAAAATATAAGAAATCTTGAGGAAATCATGTTCCCTCACTTTGAGTCTAGTAGTTTCTATGATTGGCTCGATCCTTGGCGGTGGTGACTTACCTTTGCCTTTTCCTTTTCTTTCCCTAATAATTTGCAATATAGAATTTTAGGAATATGAAACCAGTATTCTTAACTTGTATCCTTACTTAGACTTCGAGAAAGAATACAATAAATTCTTTAACTTAACTAGAGCATGTTTCCAATTAACATGCATCTACATATTTCTAAAGAGCATGAAGAAAATAGAAATACTCTAAGTTGAAGAATTTTGCTATCTTTATCATTAACCTAGATTGGGCTCCGAACATGCTCTCTAGATTAACCTAATGCTGTTCGTAAACATGGAGCATTAATCATATATAATTTCAAGAATAATCGGGCAACATTTCCTCTATTTCTAGGGCTCCAAATTAATACAAATATTCATCCAATCAATTTAAAACTCATTTCATACAATTTATGAAATTAGAATTATGCAAATCCTTTGCTTTCAATGCCCCTATGATCCCATAATCAATCAATAATTCAAATTTATTTGATACCCTAAATCACAAAATACATTTAGGTTTCCCCAATTTCAAGCTTGTAGGAATTTACTTGGTCTCTTGATGCGTTGTGCCAAATGGAAGGCTCCTCGTTAGGTCTGTAGGAGGGAACAAGTTCTTTGGCCGAGGTAGGGCTATTGTTCATGTGCGCCGTGAGGGAGGATTTTTCGGCGGAGGGTAGACCCGGAAGTAGCCCTTGGCTTCAGTGGCCCGGAGGGAGGTCAGGTGGGGTCTCGATTTTCGAGGGTGGTCTTGAGGGGAGGCGCTTCAGGCGTGGGGAGCGCAGCCGGGAGAACTTCAATTTCTTTGGGCTGGCTCTTTCGGTGAGGGTGCTCTCGAATCTGCAGGTGAGCAGCTCCAATGGTTGGGAGTGAAGAGGGGATGGGTAGTATTGAAGAGAAGGGTGATCGTGAGAGAGAGAAGATAAGGGCATTCTCTCTCTCTCTCTCTCTCTCTCTCTCACTCTTATAAAACATAAAGAGTTTAAAAGTATTAATATCTTAATTACACATTATTAAAGTCAGTTATTGTAGGGTCACGAGTGATATACTTTACCTGACCAGATCCGTTTCTTTCGGATCTAGATCATTAAGATTAATTAATTAACTTATTATTTAATTAATTCCTTCTTTACTTCCTATTAGTGAGTCACGGGCACCTTTGTGACTTCCGCGAGGGTCATGCCTGCCTTCTTCACGAGGCCGACCTAGATCCATATTTTCGGCTTTTGACTCAGCTAGGTCTACTTTATCTCCGGGACCCCTACTTTTTGTCACATCATCGTATCTCCCACTTAGTTAATCAAGATTAATTAGCGGCTTAATAAATTCCTCTGTTAATTAACTAGGATTATCCTTTCAATCGACCTCTAACTATTTCAAGGGATAAATGAATTACGGCCCAATCACGGCCTTCTCTTGCCCAAATTTGTTGCTTGAGGCTAAATTTTAGATTCATTAATTCCCAATTTTTTCCTTAATTGAGTTTTTAAAATAATTAATTCATCTTTTGTGGTGATTAATCTTGTTGAAATTTTTAGAAATTTTCTGATTATTTATTTTAAAATTTTGGGGTGTTACTTGAGAGAGGTGTACACAACCTCGGTACAATTTGGCACAATTGTACTGCTATGTCGTCAAGCTTTAAGAAATTCAAATTGAAGAGATTAAAATTTTGCTTGAGTTAGCTTGAGTGAGCTTGAGATGCACATGGCCGTGCCAAATTAAGATTGAAATCCTATAAAACCCTACTTGAAGTCACTTAGAGTTGAGGGGACTTTTGGTGGAGTAATCTTGGCCCAGGTGTTGGAGCGGCGTTAGGGTTTGAGGAGGAGATTGAAAGTGGAGAAGATATCAAGAAAGGGAGTCCCCATGTTTTTCAATTATGTCTTCCTCTAATATGTTTGTTTATGTTTCCATTAGAGTGCCTCGGACACATGAACCCTAGATTTCTTTATTAATTGAATTCTATTATTTATTGGTTTTCCTTAATTTGATAATTCTTGTGAAGTTTGTGCTTGATTTATGTGATGATACCTTGCATGAGCCATGGTCAATCAGCCTCGTTAGATTCCTAGCGACACACTGTGTTTAGGGTTTTTGGTTTGCATGTCTCTTCAATGCTTAGATCCATATCTCTTTTAGTTAGATTACAATTAGGCATAGGTAGCGTGTTCAATCCATTATCACCCAGAGAGATCGGATCACGGCGTCTAGATAATTGCAATGGCGAGCTCTCAAGAATTAATCAATGAAACCAATATTTAGAATTTAGTTATCAATAATAAAATCTTAGGGGGATTAGGATCCGAGGTGCCACGCTCATCTCTAATTGCTCAACCTACCAATTATTCGTGTTAGTTTCTTTAGATTAATTAACGAACATAATCACGTTCATAGTTTTGAGCTAGGTAACAAAGATCATCAATAGTAGTTCCCAGTCTTTGTGGATTCGATAACCCTACCTTTGGGTACTGTATTACTTGATCGACCCCATATATTTGTGGGTAGTTGTCGCGCACCCCGTGCATACATCAACCATACTACAGAGAGTTATAGAGGAGCAGGCTCAGCTTAGGGCAGATTATCGACGTCTTTTTGAGACGGATCGACATCTTCAGTTTGAGCTGGAGTAGATATGATGGGACATCGACTAGATCTTATATCTGCTCTACGAGCGTGACACATCCCCAGCTCCGCTCGCTCCTTCTGAGTCATCATCTTTTTTGCGATGAAGTAAGCTCGAGTTTTTGGCTCCTAAAAAGAGTATCTCTTAAGCTGAAAAGTCACTTGTGAGCATGAGTACGTGTATGTAGAGTTATAATCTTCTGTGTAGTTGGGTGTTCTGGTACCTAACCAGCATATACATCCCTCAGAAAGGGAGATCTACACTCTATGTTAATCTTTGGTCCCCCAGAAAGTCGGATCTACTAGGGATGCCTTACCGGGATTCATATGAAAAGAAAAGAGAAAGTAAAAAATTGAAAAGAAAAGAACAAAAGGAAAGTTTATATTTCTTAAAGGGGCTAGATGTTTTGTACTTAGGGCCTCAAGGAACCTCTAAAGTCCACTAAGTGTATGCTTCCCACTCCAAGATTCGGGAACATGGTAAGTGGAGTGAAACTCTCATCTAGAGCAATACTGATTTGTGTCGTGAGATTGATCTAAGTCCGACGGGTTGAAATAGGAAAATGCATATGTTAATGGTGAATGCTTTGAGTAGAATAAAATACAAGTACTTTATAGCCTGATGTTGAAAAATTCATATGTCTTAAAATTTTATTTGTTTGTTCGCTTGAGGACAAGCAAAAGCTTAAGTATGGGGATATTTTGATAAGCGTTCAATTGAACATATTATATATCACTTTCTTGTATACTATGTATGTGATTCCGAGTAATTTTAGCCCATTGGTACCTAATTAGTGTTAATTCTTATTTACAAGGCACTAGAGAGCCTCGAGAGCAAAATGGATGTAATGTGCCATAATTTGAGGCTAAACTCCAAGTTATTGAAGAAGTGCGGGCGATTAATGGCGGCTTGCATGCACATGCAAGGCGAGGAAATGGGTTGCATGCCCCGCACACACCCACCTGACGTTGAGGCGCATACCTCGATTCTTACCAAGAGCACCCGACTTTGTAGGTCATTTGTACCACAAAGCACACACGAAATACAAATACAGTAGCGTGAGCGGCATCGCATATGCGACACTGACCAGCATGACTCGTGATTCGTACATGAGTGAGCTTTTTTTGTGACATATTTGAATCCGAGCTAATCCGATTTGGACACCATTTATGTAAATTCATTTAGGCCCTTTAAACAAAGGATTTTAGGGTTTATAATAGGAGTTTACTTTTAGACTATTGGCTCATCATCCATCTTGGAGCTCTTATCACTTCTCCATCTTGGAGATTAGGGTTTCATTGAAGAGCTTGGAGCAAGAAGGTGACGACAAGCATCGCAGGGGCATCTTGGTAGGAGTCTACACATCCCGGCAATGGTCTTTGGAGGAAAGGGTGTTTTATATCATGTTTCATTTTTTTTTTTCTCTTAAACCTTGTATTAGATTTGTGATGCGATGCAACCGTAAGTGTACGGGTCATAATCAAGTAATAAAAGTGGACTCAAAAGTCGGGTTATCGATCCTCAAGGAGAAGGAAGTACTAGTACCCACTACTTGTCTACTATCTAGTCGATCCAAAGGCGATTAATTATACTACCTCTAAACTAAGAAATTTCTAACACAAACAATGTGCTCAAATTTCTCTTGATGACAAACAATCATGAAAACGGGATACATGGGTGATTGAATCCCCCTTGGATTTCTAAAATGTGGATGAGACTCTCTATGAGAATACTTGGTAAATTCTTGGCCAAGGGTTCCTACTATGCTTTTACTCCATCTCTCGAGGTGAATTACTAATCCTAGTGCCCTTACCGATGATGTTCTAGGGAACCTAATTTTTAGGAGGATTATGTGGATAATACATCTAAATGATTCACTCTCCTAAGTACCTGAGCTCCCGCTGTACTTACAATCCTCTCTATTAGAGATGGTCTACACATGGAGAGGCATCCGCTTCTTCCCCCATATGGACTATGAAAATCCCTCCGGACTCTCGCAACGTAGAGGAATTAACTCACATTAAAACATCCAATAAACATATAGATTCAATCAAGCATTCATACATAGGGAATAATCATCAATTAAACCATATACAAGGGTTCATCAACGCCCAAGTATCTACAAAATTAGCTCTCCATGGAAGGAGAGCAACAATCCAATGCAAAGATGAAAGAAATCAAAGAGTTTATGATAGATAAGGGTATTACATACACCGTTGATGGATTCCTTGATTCCTCTCCAAGCTTTTGCCCCCTTTCTCTTCCTTCTAGGGTTGGTGATGAAGATCTCCAAAACCCTAATAAAGCTCTATTTTCCCCAAAGTTAGAACTCCCCCTAAAACCCCCAATCTTCGGATTATATGCCCCCACTCTTAGGGTTTTAGAGCGTCTTTTACATTTTGCCATTGCCTAGGTCTGTAGATTTACAAAAAACTTATGATATATGGGCCCATATATGGGCCCATATGGGCCCGTATAGACTCTAGGTGGACATGTATGGGTGTATATCAGACCGTATGAGAGCCCATATGGCCTCATACGGGGTGGTGTATGGCCCCAGGTGATTGACTGCAGAGGCCCTGATTCTCCAGGTCTATACGGACCGTATGGAAGCCCGTATGCCTTGGTTCTTTCTCCAGAAACGCTTCATTTCAGCCTCAATTTCCCTTGAAAAGCTTTCTTTCTCCAGGGATCTTGATATATTGCCCTGTTTATCAAAATAAACACATTTTAAGTATCGGTGGGCCAAAACTCCTCAAAATTGCATGTAAAGCATACAATAATATGATATAGAATTATGCTCAAATAAGCGATTATCAATTTGTGTTCCCTTTGATGGGGAATTAATTTTCTAGATACTTGGGTATGATGAACCTCAGTGATTAGTACTTAACTATGCTTGTATGAATTTTTATAATTGAATGAATGTTTAATGTTTTGAGAACCAATTGAATGTGATGTATGGTATTGATATTCTCACGTTGTATTTGACTACTCTGAGTGTCAATAGGATTCATATGGGAGTAGATAGCGAATGCCTCCCCATATGTAGATCTACTTCAATAGGTGGAAGTTGTGAATAAGTTAAGAGATGGGGTATTTAGGCACTAGAATCCTTTAGATGTATTATTCCCACAACTCTTCCAAGACATAGGTTCCCTAGAACGCTATTGCAATGAGGGTATTAGGTTAGTAACTCGGCTCGATAGAGGGTGTGAAAGCATTATAGGAACTCTTGGTCCATAAGATAACATTCTTCAAGTAGAAATTCATACTTGTCAATACTTGCAACTATCCGGAGGGGATTCGTTGCCCGAGTATCTCTCCTTTATGATTGATTTCCATAATCATTCCTATCAAGTTGATCTCGAGTTATTTTCAATTTAGCAATTAGCTTAGAATTTAATCAAAACCTTTGGATAGGCTAGGTAGCAAACAATTAGATAGGATTAGTGACATAGGTCCTTATGGATTCAACGTCAAACTTCCATAGTCCACTTTACTAATTGGTACGACCCATGCACTTTCGGTATAAGTATAAGCATTAGGCTCAATTAGCAGTTGAGCTGTGTTTCCTCGTGAAACTATTATTTTTAATAAATGGATTCTTGTTTTGTCTGCCGTATGAGGCTTGCGACCTTTCCACGACTGATATTCCATACTCTCCTAGTTTAGCGAGATCAGTTTCCCTTTATGAACAAACACTTTAGGGTATTCACCCGGCTTGTCCTAAGTGAGAACGTTCGGTTCCTAACAAAGACACACGAGTAGAAACGTTCGGTCCGCGATTAGGGCTTTTGCTAGTGAATGAGCTTGGTCCTTGGTAGGGGTTTTCGTCGCCATTTGGTTCGGATATAGTGGCCCATGCCTGAACGCAGGAAGCCAGGTTCCTTAACCGACGGGGCTTTCTTTGGAAGGCTTTCCGATCTATTCAGCTAGAAAGTTGTAGCCCGCGCTTGAATGCCGACGGTCATGTTCCGCAACGGGTAGTGCCTTCCCAGAAAGGCTTTTCGGTTGATCCGGCTGGGAAACTGTGGCCCACGCTTGAATGTTGGCGACCATATTCCTCAGTGGATAGCACCTTCTTTGAAGGGCTTCTTGTCTCATTCGACTAGGAAGCTGTGACCCGCTCTTGAACGCCGACGGCCATGTTCCTCAACGGATAACACCTTCTCGGAAGGGCTTTTTTGAGGATGATTTCCTCTAGAACCTAGAGAGGATTTTAAAAGGCGAGTTACCACTCGGCCTTTAGTAAGGACTTTTAGTTGAGTGAGATTCTACTCAACCCTTAATAAGGACTTTTAGTAAATGAGATTCCACTCGGCGTTTAGTAGGGACTTTTAGCGAGTGAGATTCCACTCGGCCTTTAATAAGGACTTTTAGCGAGTGAGATTCCACTCGACCTTTAATAAAGACTTTGGCTTAAAGGTAGATTGGGACATTTACTTAATCATGTTATGAAATAATCCTGAAATTGAAAATAGTAGAGGCAAAATACTTGATTTTATTGATAATACCTTCGCAAATGCTCTCTGTGATATGGGAGTTTACAATTTCTTCCACGATGTAAGGTCCTTCCCAGTTGACGTTTAATTTTCCTGTTTGACTTTTGTTGCCTGGGAATTTGTTTTCCCGCAGGATCAAATCACCGACTTGGAAGATAACCTCCTTCACCCTCCACTTGTAGAACTTCTTGACCCTTTGACAGTATGCCTTTGCTCGGATGTTGGCGTAGTCCCTTTTTTCCTCTAAAAGATAAAGTTCTGCTCTGAGTCGCCCCTCATTGGTGGTTTGGTGGAACGTCACGTTCGGGGAGTGATGTGAGCTAATTCTCCTATGCAATTCCGCAAGTGCACGGGTCGTACAAGTAATAATAGTGGTGTGATGAGTCGGATGTCGAACCACAAGGACTGTAGAAATACTAGTACTCGCTTCTTATCTACAATTTAACTTAACTGAGTGGTGGGAAGATGTGCCAATCCTACTTTTTGAAACTAAGAGAGAACTGTAAAAATCACTGTGAAGTGACTGGTGAGATGAAATCAGGCAAGATCAGTCAAGAGAAGGGATACTCGGGCAAGAATCCCTCTTGGGTTCTCACAAAGGATACAGACAATATCTTATAATTGCTAATTAATATGGATTGACTAAGGATTCCTATATTGCTTTTACCCCCGCTGTCGCGGCTAGGTTACTAACGTTGAATGGGGATCTAGGGAACCTATATTTTAGAAGGACTATGGGACTACAAGTTCTAACCCTAAATGCCCGAGTTCTCGGTTCATTCACAGTCCTCTCTAGTGTGGTAGTTCTAATATAAGGAGGTGTTCGCTTCTTCCCTTATATGAACCTATTGACGTGCTAGGGCTATCACAACATAAGCATGCAATGAATAGAATATACTCAATAGATCTCAATCCAACAATTAATTTAGCAAACAAAAGATACTGTCATACATTAATACCAACCAAAAAGTTCATCCTAACCAGAGTATCTAAAGAGTTAGTTCCTCATAAATGAGGAACACATGGCAATTACAACAATGAATGCTAGTAAAGATATGGGATAATGATACGCTGTTGGCGAGGACCATTGCATACACTCCCATGATACTCAACTATGCTCCACTCGTGCTCTAGCTCTATTATTCCCTTTCAAGACTGACTGATCTCCTACGGTGGATGGTTGAAGATGATGGGTGTTGGTAAGAGCCTCCAAGGATGGTTGATGGAATTTAAAGCTGCTCTCATAACCCTAATCTGGGTATTTATAGCTCCAAGTGCCATCAGGTTGGGAATACAACTTACGAGGTACTTGAAAAAGGCAGATCACGTTTCTGCTTTGTAAGCCTGTTGTAGATGGGGCTGTAAGGAAGGGTACGGAACCGTCTAGGTATTCTCCTTTTGAAATGAACGGCCCCGACATTGATCTAACCGTCCCGATATTGATCTAACGCCTCCCCCCCCCCCCAACGACCTCGTTCATAATTCGCGTGGGGTGGTTAAAGTAACGACCTTGTTCATAATTCACGCGGGGTCGTTAAAGTATTCAGTCTGCATTCCTAGACGGTCCTGTCTGGATGTAGACAGTGTTGTCTGGCATTTTTGTGCTCTAGACAGGGGCCGATGCGAGATCGACAACTCACCCACGTGATTCAAACTTCTTATTCTGAATCCTGCTTAACTTCACAATTTCCTCATCGAATCACCCCGGTCTGTCCTGATTCACAAAAGTAAAACATTTTAAGTACCACCGGCCTACAAATCATCGGAAACCTATGCTTAATGCACACAATTATAATAATCAAGTATGGCAATTTGAACACTTATCTGGGCATGGGTAATCTGACCTTTGCTGAAAGTACAACCTCAACACCAAAGGCAAGAGCAAATGGGGTTTTCTCGGTTGGTGTTCTACTTGTCATCCGGTAGGCCCATAGGGCCCCTAGGACTTCATCGACCCAATTGGACCCATTCCAAAGGACTTGAGTCTTCAGACTGTTGAGGAGCGTCCTGTTGGTTACTTCTACTTGTCCATTCACTTGAGGGTGAGTAACCAAAGTGAGTCTGTGCTCAATCCTGTACTTGTCGCAAAAAGCCTAAAAGGCGTGATTGGCGAACAGACGACCATTATTAGTTATGAAAGCTACGGGTATTCCAATCTGGCAGACGATCGAATTCCACAAGAAGCTTTGGCAAACTTTATCCATGATAGATAACAACGGCTCGGCCTTTACTCACTTGGTGAAATAATCGATTGCTACGATCAGGAACTTCGTTTGCCAAACAGCCACAGGAAATAACCCGAGAATATCCACTTCCTAGAGGGCAAATAACCTTATGCTCACAATAGGAGTAAGCTGAGCCGTAGGACGCCACTGGACATTTGAGTGACGTTGGCACGCATCACACTTCTGGATGAATTCCTTGGCGTCCTGGACAATAGTAGAATAATAATAGCCTCGCCAGAGGACTTTGTGGCTAAGGGCTCTTCCTCCTAGATGATCTCATACCTCACCTCAATGAATTTCCTAAAGGACGTAATTCACCCCTATTGGGTAGGCATCGTAGGGAAGCTGTGAGAGTGTAAGACCTCTTGTAGAGCTAGTCCTCTAGGATGTCAGAAGGCGTCTTGACGACTCACGATTCGCGGCTTGCTTCATATATCGTGGAGAGGAAACCATCTCGAAGGTAGTTCAGGATGGGATTAATCCAATATGGCACCTCATCGACGTCTAGGAGTTCCTTAGTGTTCTGGTATTCAATTGTCCTTGTTGTCAGGTATTAGAGGTTTATGGGCAGTTCGATCTCGGTGTCCGAGGAGGTGAGCTTCAAGAGGAGGTCAGCTTCATGGTTCTCGGTCCGAGGAACTTTTGAGATGTGGATGTTCTGGAAGCTAGTAATAAGTTTCTTCATCATGGCCTTATACCTCACCATATTTTCTAATCTTGCTTCAAATTTCTCAAACATGTGTCCGACTACCAATTGCGAGTTGGTGGTTGCTTGCAAGTCTTAGACGCGGAGGCCTTAGGGTAGCTGCAGGACAACGATTATGGCCTCGTATTCGGCTTCGTTGTTGGTCACCTTGAACCCAAATTTTAGGGCAGTCATGGTACTCTATTCTGATGGTGAGCGCAATACGACTCCTACTCCCGAGCTGTCGCCTATGGCAGAGGATTCTATGTACAAGACCATTTAGAAGACTAAGTATCCTCTGGTTCATTCATCCTCGCAACTGGGAGCTCCCCACTATTGGTCACGGTGAGCTCGGCGATAAAATCGGCAAGGACTTACATCTTGATGGTCGTGCGCCACTCGTAGCTGATATCATATTTTCCAAGCTCGACTACCAACTCCGGCCGCTTATCCTAAGGCCATCGGGCGATAGAGCACCTGCTTCAAAGGTTGGTTGGTTAGAACTTTAATTTTGTGAGATTGGAAATACGGCCTAAGTTTTTTAGTTGAAACAACTAGAGCAAATGCCAGCTTCTCTAGAGGGTGGTACCTTGACTCGGTGTCTGAGGACTTTGCTAGTATAGTAGATGGGTTGCTAAATCCCCTGTTCTTCTTTCAAGAGAACCGAGCAGACCACCACATCCGTGACAACCAGGTAGATATAGAGCTCTTCTCCTAGCCAGGAATCCCTTCAGCTGCTTGAGAACCTCTTCACATTCCTCCATCCACTCCACACTTGGTGCCTTTTGCAAGGTGCGAAAGAAAGGGAGATTCTTTTCCCTTGATTTTGAGATGAACCACCCAAGGGAAGCAAGCCTCCCGTTGAGCCTCTATATCTCTTTGATACTTCTGGGATCGATTTCTAGAATAGCTCGGATCTTCTCGTGGTTCGCTTCATTCCTCTCTAGGTGAGCATAAAACCAAGAAATTTTACCGAACGGACACCAAAAGCGCACTTGTCCGGATTAAGACTCATCCCATGGGCTCGGAGAGCATTGAACGTCTCGTGAAGGTCCTCTGTGTGACGTTCAGCTCTTTCACTCTTTACGATGATGTCGTCCACATAGGCTTCGATGTTTCTCCTTATTTGGTCTTTAAAAACTTTATTCACCAGCCTTTGAAAAGTTGCTCCGTTGTTCTTTAATCCGAACGACATAACCTTGTAGCAGTAGATCCCTCGAGCTGTGATAAAGGATGTCTTTTCATCGTCGGACTCCTTCATTTAGACTTGGTTATACCGCTAGAACACGTCTAAGAAGCTGAGCATTTTATAACCAGCGGTTGAATTGACCAAGTTATCTATCAGAGGTAGGGGTAGCAATCTGTAAGACAAGCTTTATTAAGATCAGTCAACACACATACGCCACTTTTCGGTGGACTTTTTTACAAGAACAATGTTATAAATCCAACCAGGATATTGGACCTTCTTGATGATCTCTGCCTTGAGTAACTTGTCGACTTCTTCTTCGGCTGCCTTCATCTGGTCATGTGCGAAGCTTCTCCTTTCTCTCGTGCACTCACCGGGTTTGGATAATCCGGGTCCACGTTGAGTTAATGCTCTATGACTTCCCACGGTACCCCGGGAATCTCCTCCACCTACTAGGCGAAAACATCAAAATTGTCCTCTAGGAAGCTTAGGAGTCCTTCCCATTGAGCAGGGCTAAGCTCGACACCAAGTTGCACGGTCTGTTCGGGTTGGTTGCCGTCGAGGGGAAATGCTTTCAGTTCCTCGATTGGGGTTGGTCGGCGTACCTTCCTTTTTTCACTCTCCTCCTGTAACTCTTTCACTGTCAGAGTTTCAGATGCTCGGCTGTATACTCCTCCTCGGTTCTTTAGAAATGTAGCATAACATTGCCGAGAGACCAACTGGTCTCCTTTCATCTCCCCATAGCCGCAGTCTGAAATTTGAGCATCATATGGTAGGTGGATGGGACTGCTCCTAGGATGCTGAGGGATGGTCTTCTCGTAAGAGCATGGTAGCTCGAGGGGCATGAAATGACCAAGAATTGACCAAAGACAACCATCGTATGCGAGGTAGTCCTACGAGGTGAGGAGAAGGGTAATCATTCCTTTAGGTTGAAGCGGACTTCCATTAATCCCTATCAATAGTGATTTCGTTGTCTTCAAGTTCTGGCAATCGATTTTCATTTTCTCAAATGTTTCCTAAAAATGATGTCAATCGAGATTTCGTGATCCACCAAGCATCTCTAAGGTATTGCAAAGATTCCCACTTTGATGTTGATGACCATGGCGCTCGTCGTGTGGATGAGAAATTCCCAAAGATCCTCATCGAGAAGCAGATTTGGGGTGACGCTTCGGCTCGCCTTCAACGATGTGGTTTATTGGAACAAGCCAACCATTTTGGTTCAGCTCTTCCTTGAAGCTAAACTCTAGCCTCCACATCTTGGTCTCCTCCGCTATGATGGTGATTTGTACCTCCTCTTCTGAGGTCCTCGACTGGGGCATCTTCGGGCACTCGGTCCTTCTTGAGGAATTATCCGAGCTTTCCTTCCCTGATAAGGCCTTCGATCGCATCCTTGAGTTGGATGCAGCTCTCTGTAGTGTGGCCCTTGTCTTGGTGAAAAATGCAGAACTTCTTGTTGGGCTTCCTCCCAATAGACTCTTTCATAGGTTTCGGTAGTTTCATAATCTTTTGGCTCTGAACCTGTATTAGAATATTCTCCCGTGAGGTATGGGGAGAGGAGTGTAGTCATTGTACCTTGCTTGGAGCCTCCGGGTCGGTTGGGTCTCGTCCCCTATTCCCCGCCAACATCTTTTCAAGGTGGATCTCCTTGGTTCTGCTTGCTGAGGCTCCTTGTACTTTCCCCTCCGGGGTTCCTGTCTTCGGAACATTCTTTCCTATTATAAGGCCTCTTCTATCCATCCCACCTTCATTTCTTCCGAGGCAATGAATTCCTCGCCGTAACAAGGAGCTCGGAAAAGTCTTCATGGATTCTCCTTGAGAAGGCGTCACGAAAAGGCCCATCTCGGAGCCCTTCTACTACAACCCCGACATAACCGAATCAAGGTTGGTTACGTTCATGGACTCGGCGTTGAAGCGGCCAAGGTAATCTTGAAGACTTTCCCCTTCTCTTTGTTTGCACCTTAGGAATGTAACATTGCTCGTCTTCAACTTTCTGATGTGGGAGAAGTGGCGAGTGAAGAGGTCGACCAGTTGTTTCAAGTTAGCTATGCTGCCGGTCGGCAACCTCTTGAACCATTCGTAGGGGATCCCGGTGAGAGTCTTGGGAAACACCCGGTACAATATAACGGTAGCCCTGTTAACCAACATTTTCTTATTATATGCCCTAAGGTGTTCGAGTGGGTCTGTGGTGCCATCATAATATCGAATGTTCGGAGGCCTAAAATATTCTGGGAAAGGGGCCTCCCAGATCTCTTGGATGAAAGGAGAGGACAATTGAGGCACGGCCCTCATGACCCTTTCCCTGTCCTCCTTAAACATGTAGTCTATCTTTGGCATCTAAGTAGTCCTTCAAACGTATGTACATCTCCAAAGAAACTTCGCTCAACCGCTTCTTTTGTCGCCCAATACCTTGGTCTCTGCACTAAGACAAGACTCCAATGCCAGTGTAGACACCAATAGAGTTAGAAGATCAAGTGCAACGGCAGCTACCAAGAATAATTATGCTCTTGTGCATTCCACCATGACAAAATAATAAAATTATTAATTTTCTCTAAAATGAGATAATCCTTAAAATTATTAGTTAAATAAAGGTTTAATTAATGCAAAAAAAAACAATAGTAGAAGAGGAGGAAGAAAATTAACACCTATATATGTGTTTTCATCATATTTATTAATTATAAAGGAGTTTTAATTTTATTTTTTCCTTGTGGAATATTTTCAACATCACTAATTTGGGTTGATCTTCTATTACCATAAAAATGACTATAAATGTTATACATTTCATAAACTATAGACATATATTCCTCATTTACATATGCATGATCTATACCCATATTTTCATTATATAAGTCAAAAAGAAAAAAAGCACCATCAAATTTAAGTCTAGGATCTATCATGTAAGATAAGATATAAATTAGTTTAATTATTCCAAAATATTTTTAAAAATTTTCTTCCATAAACAAAAATCCTCATTATATCTATATTTAGCAAAATCTTCACTAATAGAAAATATTTGGTTTGTAGTCATAAAAGAAGTAGGATAATAAACACATGAAAAGAAATATTTAGTGTTGGTTCTAGAATCGGCTTAACCTCGAGATCAACTCTGATCTCGCACCAACGGTTAAATTTGTTTGAGATGGAGGACTTGAACTAACTAGAAATCAAATCAAAATCTAGCTGGAGCGAGGAGACAAAAGATTTGACGTGTAAAAAACCCTCAAAATCGGGGAAAAAAACCACGGGTCCATCTCACGGGAGCAAATCATAGTAATCATTCATGATTGTTACAAAGAGAATGGGAATAAAAATTTTATGGGACTGTGGGCTGCAGGAGAGGCGGTGGCATTGCTACCCCAAAACCCTCCCTTTTCCGGTGGGACTGTTTATCCTTTTTATAGGCGTAGGGCATGGGAAACTTGGGGCCCAAGTTTGCCATGTTAGCCCTAGAAGAGTCTTGACGCCCAAGTTTTCCAACTCAACCTGAAGAGAGGCTTGATGCTCAAGTTCGCAAGCTCAGCTCTTGGAGAAACTTGATGCCCAAGATGGACAGCTCAACCCTGGCAGAGACTTGGTACCCAATCTTGACGCATGTTCCTCTTTCCTTAGGTTTCTAAGTAAATTTCCTTGGGGCTTTCTTGCTTAGCATGACTGTGTATAGTACTGTAGCTTTCGAATGAGACTATCCGATCAAGATTCCAAGCGGGGGTTGCTTTGTAGCGATCCGAACGGAAGGTGCCTTGTGAACCCGAATGGAATTGCCTTCGGTCGAGTCTGAAAAAGATCGCCTCCTGTTGAATCCGGATGGAATTGTCTTCTACTGAATCCGGAAGGAATTTCTTTCTGCTGGATCTTAGCGGAATTTCTTTCTGCTGAATCCGAATGGAATTTCCTTCTTCTAGATCCGGGTGGAATTTCTTTCTGCTGAATCCGGATGGAATTTCCTTATGCAGGATCCAGATGAAATTTCCTTATGTTGGATCCAGATGGAATTTATTTCTATTGGGTCCGGGCGAAACTTCTCAGTGTTGGGTCCGGACGGAATTGGGCACAGACGCGAGAAGAGTTAATCTTCTTTCTCATGATATTATGAGTATTACTAGATAGAGGTCACCCGGATGTTCTCCACGTGGATTGTCAGATATTCTCCACTTGTCTCCCTACTTTCCCCCATCATATTGTATTATAAAATATTCTTAAATAATTCTTTGATTATGTTTCCTACTTCCCAATCAAATTTGGTAACTTGAATTTCTCTAAAACAGTTCATTATAAAAAAAATGGTGATTTACAAGAATATTCGAGCATGGCACAGGTGCATTTCATTTATGCTCAACATCAATAATAATTTTTTTATAATATTTTTTACCACATTGAATACAAAATCTTTTAAATTTTTTTCTTCTATTTGATGATTTTCTAATTAATAAAATACAACTTAAAATTTTTTGTATATGACGTTCAATTATTTTTAAACCATCTTACATATATACATAAATTAAAAATATGTTATTCACATCTAATGTGAAAAAAAAATTATGAAATATATAGGTTGTAAATGTTGTTTTAGAATTTCAAATGCACTAGTATTACTAGAAGTAGTATCAAAAGTAATAGAATAAAAATTCTATAATGATAAATTGTGTTTGTAATACACCCGACAATAACACTACTAGTGTGCTTATATTCTAATTCGGTAAAACTCAAATATGTTTTTGTAAATTTTAATTATTATTAATATAGTGTCTGGTGACACAAATATAATTTGTATGATATTTGGAAGTCCAAATATCTGAAATAATACAAATTTTTGAAGAAATATTAGATAAATCAAAAAGTAATTTCTCCTTATAATTATTATAAACTGAAATGGCTATTTTTTTCATAGTATTTTTAGAAAAAAATTTATATTGGGGACAAAAAACATCATGAATCACTTTTTCAAACTTAAGATTTTTCATAAAGATTAAAAGGTTGTTCATCATGAACAACAAATGTAGCTATAGTTTTTGTAGAATTTTTGTTGAAAAAATAAAAAATCCTAAGAAAAGAAATAGAAAGATTTGTTATTTGATTTTGGGTGAGATCAAGTTGGCCTATAGCATGCTAATTGGCATGTGTATTAAGGTAGTCAGTACCACGTGTGGTTTGATATGAAAAATCCTTATAACATTTTTTACAAATAGCTGGGGGGGGAGGGGGGGGGGGATTGCAAATATCAACAATGTCATCAATGTAACGCCCCAAATTTTCTTAATTAATTATCTTATAATTTTTGAATATTTTAATGATGTTAATTAGCCACGAAAATGAATTAATCATTTTAAAACCTCAATTAAATGAAAATAAAAAATTAATGGGCTTAAAATCCAGTCTCGCAACTGTTAGACCCAAGAGAAGGCCTTATTGGGCCCGACCACATTTACTTGAAATAGTAGTAGGTGGAAGGATTGTATAAGCCCGGTTAATTAATTGAAAATTTACTAAGCGTTAAATAATTTGTATTGATTAAGTGGCACGATGAGTGAGAGATATCAGACAAAAGTTAGAGTCCTGAAAAAGTAGATCTGGTTAGGGTCAAAGCCGATAATATCAGATCTGGTTTGAAAATGGAAACAAGCCCCATGATGTTATAGTACGCCCGTGACCCCTGGAATCGTTGAAGCAGGATTTCCCAAATCTGGGTTGGGTCAAAGCCGCAACTTACGGATCTGATCGACTAAAGAAACCCCAATTATTCCACATGTGACACGATAGTATGAGTATGAGAATTGTCTAATTAAAATAATAAATAATATATTATATGATTACATAATAGAAGAAGACTTAGGTGATGGGAATTGATTGAAATCAATTTAAAACCCAATTCCCCTTCCCCTCTTCTTCTTCTAGCCAACATCACTTCACCACTCGCTCTCCATTTCTCTCTCTCTCAATCTCCCTCCTAAGTCAAGGCTAGCGGCATGCATCTAATCCTGGCGAGGTGCCTCTTCTGTAGGGTTTTGTAGAAATTCAAAAGCATGTATCATATACATGGCATAGCGAAAAAATTAAAATTTTCTAAATCCTAGCCCAAACGGATCTCTCTACGTTTATCAAAACAAAAGTAAGTACAGTTGAAGGGCATGTACCTTTTGAAATCTGTACCGAATTTCTTTCTCTAAGTCGGAGAAGACGTTGCATCAACCACAACAGTCCGTAGATGGAGTGCCTCTAATGGTGATCTACGTGAAGATCCGCAGAAGCAACCTCAAAGACGACAGGGTGATCTTCCACGCAAGGTGCTAGCTATGGTGGAAGTTCTTGAGAGGATTTGGGAGAGAAGAAAAAAGGCTATTAATCTTTATCAATTACTAAGAAGTTGTATATCTTTATGGCCTAGAATATCATATATTTATAGGTCTCCCTAATCAGATTAGGGTTTGTTTCGGATAGGTACTTTGATTGAAGCCCAAATAAAATTTGGCTTACAATCTAATCAAATTTGACATATAATCAAATTTAACTTTCAAGCAAATTTGACTTATAATCAAATTCGACATATTATCAAATTTGTCTTATAATCTAATTCGACTTATAATCAAATTCAACTTACAATCTTTCTCTTCGCTTTAATTCTCTCGTTTGAGGATCTATTTCTAAAAACCTATTTTATACCGCATTGATATCTTCTATGCGTGTGACTCATTAGGTTCTCGGTTATGTTGGTCATTCATAATCAACCATTGATTATAAATAGATCATGAGTGGCAGCAATACATCATGACCCCCAATTGACCTGAAAGTCAGGTCATCTGACTTGGAACCTTTTAGCAGCCAATGTTAGTGTGCAAGTTGTCCTTTACCATCTTATACCAACTTGGTTCGGAGTATAGCCTATGTGTCAACTACCACTAGGACTGACTATGTCACACCTATCCCAAGTATTAGTTCCTCGTCCTATAAGATCTATTACTCAAAACTTATGTCATCGAAGACCATCTTCATGACAGTTACTCTGGCCAGAGATTCCTGAGTAATGACCCGACAAGTGGCCATGGGTATACTCTCCTTCTATCAGGAGTGGTAAATCCTCTGTTGGCTACCCAAATGCCTTTGAATACTTCAAAGTTGTACCCAATCACCACCCTGTAAGTAACCCGTGAAGGGAAACGTAGGAATGGCGTCAAAGCACATGATCCATATCAAAGATAACTTGTGTACCTCAAATCTAAGGAAATTTGCACCATTGCTGCAATGAGATCTTCATTGACATTTTAATAGGATAACCATGTGAAAACTTATGGTAGGTCATCCAATGAACTTGCTACCCTTAGCAAGCATCAACATGTTCACTCAAAACATCTTCATGCTTACAGCTTGTGAGAACAACTGCTTGATCGGATTAAGGAGCATAACATGTGCTAGTCTTGATGGATCAATGATGTCCCGTCTCATTGATCCTTCGGCTTGGGATATTTAGATACTTACATAATTACACATGATAGGAATCCTACATTATGATCACTTTCATAATTTCCTTCATGCTATGCGTTGTATCTGTTGGTGTATGCCCTAGAGACCAATCATGAGATGATTAATTTTGTGCATTTTCATGTTCATTTATAAGGGTTTTTTTTTTTCCATTGTTATGCTTTACTTGATATCTGCGTAGTATAAGTATTGATAATAATGTCCCTAGAATAGTTTACTATTCTTAAATTGTCCCTAGTCAAGTATCATTGAGGAATCAAGGACAACAATGATGCACGTGAGACTAGTATGTGTAGTGGCTGATGACAAGAGTTGTCATGGACATGAGATGTCAAGTCAACACGTGAGTATAAGTTGTAGAGCTTATGCTGGATAGACCCGTCATGAGAATTGCTACATGGATCGTTATATGAATGTCATAAGCGATTCTTATAAGTGGTTAAAGAAGTAAATGATCCTTAGACTTGAGGTAACCATGGATTCTTACATGGCAAGTTTCATACTTTGATATAACCAAAAGTCACCCGTAACAGGGTGAACTATTAAGGTTATCATTGGGTATGTCATGAACCATGTAGTAGAATGTGAGTGATTGATAAGTGTTCATTTGAGCATAATTCTATACTATATTTTTGTGGACTTGGCATGAGATTTTAAGGATTTGTTGCCCACTGGTACTCAAGATTTGCTTATTTTATCAAGAAGCCAAAATAAGAGGACCAGGAGGAAAGAAAGCATTTTAGTAGAAGCCGGACCCCGGGCAGCTTAGAAGGACTCATACGGGCTAGTATAATGGATGACATACCTACCGTATACTACTAGACCCTGGGGAACATACGGTCCGTAATACGCCCGCACAACAAGTAAGCAAGCCGAGAAGTAGCCCGTGATACTGCATATATATCGTCCCGTATACGGGCCCTCAGTATGGAGGTGGTCGCCCAGATACAGCCGACATACGCCAGAGCACGGGCCCGCATATCGTTAAAATTGGGCGATCTCTAGGCCTGGCCGAGGGGTAACTCAGTAAGTTGCACGCTCTAAACCCCATGAGGATAAAAGGCGAATGTGAGAAGGGTTTAGGGGGGCTTGGCTGCTAGGGCAAGGGAGAGACCTTGGAGAGGGCTTGGAGGTTGATCTTCTTCAAGGCATAGGAGCAGGAAGAGGGAAGATCGAAGAAGGAGAAGTGAGAAGCTATCAACGGTGATTGCGCAAATCTCATTTATCATGTATTTCTTGCTTTCTTGTATCTTCATTGTGGATTGTTGCCCCCCTTTCATGGAGGGCTAATTTTGTAGATGCTTGGGTAGTTGGTGAACCCTTGGATATGTGCTAATCAATGTTTTCTCTACTTTAATTACTTGATTTCATTGTTGAGTCTATTGGATGTTTTAATGTACGTTGATCCTCTACGCTATGTAGAGCCCGGAGGGATCTTCGTGAGTCCATAATGGGGAAGAAGTTTAACGCCTCCCCGCAGTGTAGACCATCTCCACAGAAAGGGTTGCGAGTACACCGAACCCGGTACTTAGGAGAGCGACCCCTTTAGATGTATTATTCCCGTAATCCTTCCAAGACATAGGTTCGAGAACATCATCGGTAAGGGCACTAGGATTAGTAGCTCACCTCGATTAGAGAGTGAGCGAAAAGCACCATAGGAACCCTTGGCCAAATGTAACAATCAAGTAATTAGAGTAGAGAAGGGCATTTATATATTTGAAGTCCAAGGGGATCCAATTACCCGCATCCCCTTTCATGATCATTTAACTCCCGTAAGCATTCAATTCCCCAAGTTTAAGTTTCCTTGAATCAATTTAGAACTAGCTTGACTACTCATCGTCTCGGATTGACTAGATAGTAGACAATTGGTAAATACTAGTACTTCTTTCTCCCTGTGGATCGACAACCCGACTTCTATGTCCACTCTTATTACTTGATACGACCCGTCCACTTGCGGTTTTAGCGCATCAGTGATTAAGATAGGATTTGTCCCTCCTATATAACAGGAGTGATATCAGGGCCTCTTGATGAGTGAGACTAAGAAGTGTGTGGCCACACCCAGATGAATCAGTATGAGATATTGATGTCATTTGTTTTCGTTAGTCTACTTGGGATCAAGAAACATATTGATTGAATTATAAAAGTAAGACTAATCCATGACTTGTATTCAATCAAAGATATCAAGGACAAAGGGATACTGGATACTCGGTATTAATCACAAGAACAGGTTATGTCTTTCACGACATTCTTGCGGTTTGGGTAGCAATGATGTGTTGCTAGACACCGCTCATTGCTTATGATATTAAAATGAGTTTTATTTCATTGCCAACATCATAAAAACCTATTGGGTCACACTCAAAGGTTGATCTGGATTTGGAACTCCATTGACTGAGGCATGTTTTGAAAGTCAGAATAGTATAAGTATACAAGAGAGTCTTGTACATGGTCTAAACACTAAGTCTACTTTGGAAATGGTTCATAAAATAAGAGCACATATATGTATGTGGATATATGGGTTGGGTCTCCATTTGATGGAATCCTAATTAATTCTATGTTCTAATTGTGTTGGACACAAAGAATAAAAAGAAGTTGGGCCCAACCACATATAGATATGCTATATAGTAAAGATATAAGTAGGCTTATATAACTCCTTCTAAACTTCAAGATAAAGGACCGGTTTTTCTTCTTCTTCTTCTTCTAGAGAGAAAGAGAGGACGGTTTATTTTATTTAAGAGGGTGGTTTCCAATAGTTGGATAACCATTGAAGAAGTGTTTATGTTGAGTTATTAACGTAAGTACTTCTAAACCTCAACATTAAGTACCGTTTCTCTTCCTCTTCTTTAAGAGAAAGGACCGTTTCTCTTCCTCTTCTTTTATAAATTTGAGAGGACAAGTTCCTTGGTTTGCAAGACAAGAAAAGAAAAAAAAAGGAAAGAGAAAGAGAGAGAGAGAGAGGATTATTTGAGAAGAATGGTTTTCCAATAGTTGGATAACCATTTTAGGAGGTTTGATGTTGGGTTCTAATACAAGGCCATCAATGTCAGTTCTTCGATTATGAGCTAGCACCAAAAAGTCGAAGAATCAAAAGTTCCAGTTTTGTTCGTGAGACGAACAAGGGGATTCAGTTCTTCCGAGTGGATACCGATAGAGGCGAGGATCCGTTGATCATCGCTGAAATCGCGGACAAGGATCGTTGGAGCATCGTCAAATAATCAAGGATGTCGATATATGAGCTTTGGCTACGGTATGTTTTTGAAACCTAACCTGATCGTGGTGTTTTTCTCGCTTGGATCTTGGATGGGTTTTGTCGAGTTTTGTTTTGAATATCCGTTGCGCATGTCTACAGCAGACACATATGAACTCATTATTTCCCTTTAGTATCATGGACTTCATTAATTAGATTTAAGATCTCATATCATATTTATAGTAGTGAAACATCTAAATGATGAAGAAGCCTTTGATTAAATAAATAAATATGTACATAAAGTGCCAAAAGTGATTGTCTTTAGAGCACTTCTCCAACACCTTCTCCCACACAGGACCAACGTCGCCACCTCGGCCCTACACCACCCGCAATTGTACCCGCCCTGCATCTGCTACCGCCGAGTCGACTCGCTTGGACCCGCTGCCGGCCGTACAATTCAGCCCCTCAGGCCGATGAGCGCCAACTCGCCGGGCCGACTAGGATCGCCGCCACCGCGACGCTTCGCCCAATGTGCTAAGCGCGCCGCTTGGACAACCGTTAGCCTACCTGGCGTCGCTCCGCCGCCTTGTAGCACAGGCCGCTCCCTTTCTTCTCCGATGAGCTCTGTGGGCCTGCAGCGGGGCTGCGCCTCCCTGCTGCTGTTCATGCCCTTTTCACCCTTGGCTCGGCGAGGGCTCAGCTCCGGCTAATCGCGACGCTTCTTCTCGCCAAATGAGCTTGGATTTACTGGCCGAAAGCAACACACAAAGTGAGAACCCTAGCTATGAATGATTAATGAAATTATGAAATCAATTGAGGGTAGGGCTGTGAAATAAATGGGGATTAAGAGAGTTGAAGGATATAATCTTGTGTAAAAGTAGGTGGTATGCATGTGTTAATTACGTTGTTAGTATGAATGTTTGTATAATTTCAGGAGCCTAGAAATAAAGGTGGTGCTGCCGAATTTTCATGAAAAATTATATGTGTTAATGCCCTATTAATTTCTAGTTTGCATGCCACCATGATTATATGCTTAAGCAGTATCATATGCTACTTAAGTTTCATGCTAGGTAACATAATAGAGTGATTGACTAAACCATGTGCGATGGATAGCTAATTATCGAGGGATAAGTCAATTAAGCATGTAGATCTTTCATGTGCTTAAGTAATGGATTGGAAATTATAAGTATAACCTTAGACTTATTAAGTTACTACTATACTTCTAGGGAAAGGAAAAAGGCCTCGCAGGAGCGGCTGAAGGACCGAGTCAACACTAGACTTAGCGAAGGGCGTCATGTGAGTGGACATTCAGGATACCTTATTTGCATTATTTGGGTTTTATCGTGACTTTGTTTATATGAAGTTTTACATATGTTTTCATTCACCGATTTGTGAATGCCGTTAGGTTTGTATGACTATTATATTATATGGTTTTTATGTGTTGTCTTTGCAATGTGAATGCGAATGACATGATTATGATGAAATTAAAATTAAAAGGCATGATTTACATATTGATAGGCTGCACCTTATTTAGACATGTTGTGGATCCAGAGGGGGTACAATGATTGAGCCCGAAAGGTCTTTGGACGGTGTACGGTACCGAAATTTGTAAGGGAAGTGGGCATTTTAAACTTGTTTTTAACTCATCGCTTGTTTTTCAAAAATGATTTTTAAATGAAAACCCTTCTCGACCTATACGGGTGCTTAATACCGTATACAATATGTATTGTGAAATGGTACAAAGCAGAGGAATCTAACCGGCCATATGATATGTATATGAGAGTCAAATTAGCACGAAGCAGAGGAATCTGACCACCTATGAAATGGTACGAAGCAGAGAAATCTGACCGGACATGAGGATTTTTTATTTCGCATATCTCTGGCATCATCCACAAGAGTTAAAAATAGGGGTGCATGCTAAATCAATATGAGGCCTCCATTTTATGTATTTATGAAATGACCATGGTGTATGTTTGTTATTGATTGCTTTAGGATTTTATCGACATGCTTGGCATGCTATCCAAATTAGAAGATAATGCACAGACATACATGTTTTGGTTTTTCCTATGTGTACAAAATATTTTGATAGAAATGTTCATTTTACAATATTCATGAACTTTTGTTCTAAGAAGATGTCTAAACTCACCAAGCTCGAGTAGCTCGCTCCCTTTTTCACATTTTTTACAAGCAAGAGATGAGGTCTAGGTAGAGACTTGTGTCTATGAGCGAGGCTCGAGTACTTATAGTGGTTCTTGCGTCCCTTAGATGTTTCAGTTTAATTTATATGTTGTGCTTGTATTCGAGGGACCAGACTTATTAAGACACAAATGCTCATTTATGTGGTTTGTTGTATTATTGACTTAAACCTTTTTGGTTGAGTTTATATTTTAAAAATTATTGTCTCTAGATTTAGCATGATAGGCTTAGGATACCCTCCTGGTCTGATTGGTGTGACATCAATTTCAATAGGGAGATGGATGTTACAATAAAATTCTCGTGGGATGGGCTAGGTCGGCCTACTGGTAACCGCTATGCGGGTTATGTCACGCCATACGAGCCAGTGCGACGTTGCATCGCGGCCAGATTGGCCAAGCACAAGAATGATCCCTGGCCGTGTGGGCAAGGCGGGGTTTACAAAGAATAAAGCCGCAAAAGGCATGTGGTGGAGTACCTTGTTTGACTTTGGCAGCCATGTGGAAGTAGTCCATTTAGACAAGAAGATCATGTTCATCTCATTAAAGAAAGTAAATTAATTTCATTTCATGGATCAAGAGACAAACACCAACAACATCACGAATAAATCTCAGAATAGAACTCAGATTTATTTCAGATAAGCTAATATGATTATTAACTTATTCTTGTAACAGATTCAAGGACAATAAAAAATAAAATCTAGGGGAAACTCAATCTCCATTTTGAATGTAATTGGACAAGTTACAAGTCAGAATGTTAACAAGCCAGTGGAAAAAGGTGCATCAAAAAGGTAAAAGGGCGTGTGAAGGTTTATGTGGGTAGAGAGAGGATGAATCCACGTTGATTTTATTTTAGCTTCAAAGTTGTGCTTTAAAAACGCCGAGTATTCCATCTTGTCAAACCACAAGTAACTATTTCTTCTTCTTCTTCTTTTGTTTTTTTCTTATACTGGGGATAAACATTTTCATAGAAAGATGTCAAGGGACGCGACTTTAGGCAATTAGCACTTTTGACCCCTCACCATCAGCATATAAAATATATGAGAACTTGAAACTAAGAGTTTTATGTTCATCTAATGAATTATCCAACTGCTCACCAAGTGACCGTTTCTTTTATTCATCACGTTCATCAATAGCTGCTCTTAAGAGAATGAGTAACCGGGTAAAAATACTTTTGTTGGATGGTAAGGCTGTACCGTCTTGGGTTGAGTGAAACACGCACCAACTGCACAACTTGGAGGTGATTAAAATTATTTTTATGTTAATTCAACCCCACGTATAATTTATCCAAACAGAACAGGGTGAGAATCTTCAGATAAAAAGCTGGATAATTTCCTCTACAAAGATACATTAGGCAGCAGTGTCCAACAGTAGGAAGTAAAGCCTACCAAAGGACCAATCAGGATGCCAGTCTCCCAGCAGAAAATTTACATTTTCAATGTCACCAGTGGAAGTGTGAAAAAATTCATTAATACCAAGCGAAACTTCACAACAAAATTTGGGTAGCAAGAAAGAATTTCAGAAGCTAATTATGCGCGACTCGAGTATTGTCCAGTTCTTGTATCAACTAGTATTTCATCACCAGTATTTATGAACAGTGGAACATTCACCACGGCTCCTGTGTCTAGGGTTGCTGGCTTGGACCCTCCTGTGAAACATTATGATTTCGAGAATGTTAGAACAAAAATTGTATTATTTCAGCAATGTGTCTAACATACATTATTGGCGAAAAGGTTACTTCCAACACCCTCAGTGGCAGGTTCCAAATTTGACAAACCAGTTTTATCTTGGATTGTTTGTTATTAAGACCTATAGTAGAGCACACAAGGATCTCTGATGAACCAGGAAAGTTAAGTCTATGTTAACTCCCAAAAGTGATATTAGTTAATAATGGAATTGAAATGCCAATCTAAAGCAATTTGCAAGGCCCATTGAAAAATGACAGCATGTCATAAGCAATGTTACTCGATAATTGAATCTCTACTCTTTATTATCTTCTCAATTGCAGGCAGAAGGCTGAAAGCACCGTTTCATATCTCACTAGGAAGGAAGATTTAAGGTTGGATCTTAGATAAGGCTTTGAATGAAAATATAAAGTCCTTTGAAAGAAAAGCATACCTTGTGCAGTATCTCCTTTCACACCAGGATCTACATCAACCACAGTCAGCTTAACATTGATGGGAAGTTCGAAATCAATAACCTGAAAAACAAGTTTGATAATACAGTCATGTTCACGTATATGCCCATGTGTAACCAATAACATAAACCTGCAAGACTTATCCTATGTACAAGCAACCAGCTAAACCAAAAAATAAAATAAAATAAAATAAAATAAAATTTTTTAAAAAAATCAGTATGATTATTCAATGAGGAATCAACAGGCTCTAAACCTAATAGCAAGTTAAAGTAATAGTATCTAGCTTCTTGGCAGAGAAACAAGCAGAAGAGAGGGAAAGACATCTGCAATAAAATATCTGGTAAAAAAAGGGGAAATTGGTTATATATCCCTCAAAAGTTTCATAATTGCATATTTACCCTCGAAAAAATCATAATTGCTTGTATACCCCTGAAAAACAGATTGAATTGTGGATATACCCCTACTGTTATGATCCGTTGACAGAAGGTAACCAAATAATCTTAACCATGGTTACAACTTAGGTTAAGGGTTGGAAAATGTCCAAAATACCCCTCTTTATATATTTTTTAACTATTTTAAAATTTAGATTTTTAAAGGGGTGGTTTTAAATTTATAGTCAAACAAATTTTTTAGGGGTATATATGTTAAGGGTATGATGGTCATTTTGCATGTCTACTGTTTGTTAACTTGACGGTTTTTCATTTGATTTTAACCCCAGGGGTATATACGCAATTATACCTATTATTCAGGGGTATAAATACAATTATGTTTTATTCAGGGGTAAATACATAATTTCAAAATTATTCAGGGATACACCTACAAAAAGCCCTAAAAAAAACCCTGCACAATCTGTACAAGAGCCAACCATGCATAAGTTGCATGGACAAATCTGGGTATGCATCACAAAACAGTAAAACACTAGCTCTCGCAACTTAGGTTTGATTCCAGACAACATGATCTAAACACAATAATTAGTAAAAGTAAACATCACCTTATCTAAATAGAGGACTGCTAGTGGAAAACAGAGGCAATGGAGACTTAGAAGAAGAAATTAAGAGAAAAATACCCGTCCATTCCAAAATAACAAGTTGCAGTCCATTCCCTCTTTCAGCCATTTCTTTTTGTCACCAACTTCTGTTTCACTCAATCGGCTTTCTTCATATGTAGCCTGTGAACATACAACAAGATGGTATCAGAAGAACCTGAAAATACAAAATTATATGGGGATGACTACAAGGTACCAAACGAGCGTGAAAATCTATTCTGTAATCTAGATGAATAATAAGCAACTATATATACAATCAATATGGAAAATGAAAAAAATTGTGACAATAGAGCTATGATTTGGGCACCGCTTCTCCTTATATCTGAGAGTTAAATCCACAGATATTGACATCAACACCCATGTCCACAATTAGGACAATTATAATTAGGGCTGCATTTGATTATTTAAGAAACAAACAAAACCTGAATAGTGGACCATTTATCAAGTGCACACTTGTGTCCATAAATAAGACAAAATCTAGATAGCTAAAATAATACCGATTCCTAATACCAGAAAACTCTTTATTGTATTTAGGTTGCTCCAGTATAACACACACACACACACACATTATGAAAACCTCAGTTAACTTTCGCTTTTAAAATAACTCTATTTCGGGTATGAAATTTTTCTCATCAGGAAAGAGATACCACAGAGTATGCAGAGTTAGCAGAGTACTTTAACAATGTCATCATGGTGTCCAACCTAGAAATTAAAATTAGCAAGAGAATATATGGTTTTCTGCATACAGGCCTATTATATGTGGATAATGTGATTTTAGACTACTTTTATACATATTTTTCATAATTGCTACATATTTTGGTTTTTGTTGTGAAAAAAAATAAATCCCTACCATAACCAACAATACCTTTGATTTCATATAAAATAAGATATTTAAATAGAATTAAGTTCTAGTGTTATAAATCCTAGCAGAATCAAACTAGGCATGTAAATTAGTTTTGGCTTTCAAAGATTTCACATATTTCTCTTATATACATAAAGAAAATATAAGTGTGCACTCCTGTTCTACATATCATAAACCTAGTAGCTGACTATCTTAAGTTTGAGATACATTTCTTAAAACAGATTACAGTATTCAACATTGCTAGGGAGAATATATAAACAATAGATCAATACCAGGTCCATGAACACATACTGTGAGCCATCTTTGTATGTGTACTGTTTAGTCTCTTTAACTATATTTGCCTCCCCTATCTGTAGGAATGAAATAAAAACATAAAGGAGTTTACAATCCAATATGGAGTGATGAGATTAAAGGATATAAGACTAAGTCCACCATAGCTTAATTAACAAAATTTACACTTAGATATTACCGTACTTCCAGCTCGAAAGGTTTTCTCCACTGTGTTACCAGTGACATAATTACGTATTTTGGTCCTCACAAATGCTGCTCCCTTCCCAGGTTTTACATGAAGAAATTCTAAAGATATATCACAGAAAATTACAACATTACTTAATATTTGATCTAATAATCTGCTTTAAATAAATTGAAGTAGAACACTCTGCATACAGAAAAATGCAGTATATATATTAGATTGGCTCAGACTAATGTGTTGTCCAAACCAATATTTCACTATCCAAATACTTAAAATGGTTGGCTGGTGAAAAAACATAAGAAAGGGCATATTGAAATCATATCAGAATATATAATAGAAGTGATCATGCAAAAAATATTTCTGCATATATCCTTATTTTCTCTTGTTTGATTATTTATCTGCGCTAATATTATCATCAAACAACTCTCTGTCAGCCTGCAAGCATCATTTTGAGAATGCACATTTCTTATTCAAAGCTCAGCAAATTTCAATCTGCCAAACATACTCAGAGAAAGCTTTCTCGAACAGCATAAATTCACTAGCATGCTCTGGATGATCAAAATGATTAATGGTTATTCTATGTCTGACATTTATTAATATAAGACAACTCAGCTACAAAACAGCAGAGATGATGCTTAGTACAAGAGAATCCTTATGTTTATAAACACAAAAAACAATAAAGAGTTCACACCAAAACAATAACATGTGTTCCAAATTCTACAAATAAAGCATGCTTAGGAAATATTGGAAGGCCTACTTTCTGCAATATCTATCAAGTAAATTATCTGTTCTTTTCCCAAAAAAAAAGAAAATGTTCCCTACATTTTTCAGCATTAGAAGCTTATGCACAACAGCTAATCATATCATGAATAACCACTCAAAGATTGGCATAAAATTTTATTCCAAGTTACTTTCCAAATAAACTAGAAACAGTTTGGCTTGAGATGGTCTATCTCATCCTTTATAGATGGCACGCAATACTACAAAATGGTCATCTCCTATATTCATAAAATTTTCATCCTCAGAAGAAGCATATGTTTGTATACAAAAACGCCAAGAAGAAACCAGTCTTTTTCTTTTACTAAAACTCCCTATCATTACTGATCTTTCACCATGTACATTAAGAACATAATCAATGCAAAAACACACACAACTTAGACCATTAATCCCTTCACAACCAGCATTTGAGCTAAAATTAAAACTATAAAAGCTGAATTAGCTTTAAAAAACTGAAAAATAGATTTTTTTTTTCTCCCCCCAAAATAAGAGAAAAAAAATGTCAAATGGCATTACCCAAAACTCTCCATGGTGCGCCATCGACCTCAATGTTGGAGCCCACTTTGATGTCATTGCTCGAGAACGCGTAAATCCCTGAAACAACGAGAGAACCCATCAGCATTCATCATTCAATACCAAGAAAGAAAAGATTTGAGAGGAAAGAAGCGGGTGCGTACTTGGGAACCTGGATCGAAGGGGCACTGAGAGGACCCAACCCCTCATCGGGAATCGTGAGCGCGGTATGAGAGGAGATGTAGCGGCCGGGCGAGAAGGGAACCGGAGGCAAGCCATTCCCGCCATCTTCGTTTTCTCTTCTGATGCCGGTGGTTCCTTGGCGTTGGTTTCCCGTGTGATGATAAGAGTTTTCCTCTCCTGCTGAGCCGATGCTGCCTCCCCTGTCACGTGCCAGTTTGCACTCTTCTTTTTTTTTTTTTTTTTTTTTTTTAATAAAGGGGATAAACCCTATTATATCAAAGATAGATACGCCAAGCGGATAGACTATCACGGATTCCACTTCTGAGCGACTGACCGCCAAGGGATACTGAAAGTGTAGACGCCGGGCTGTCAAGCGGGGCTTCAGCCATGACTACCAAATCCCACACGGAGCTTATCCATGTGTGTGTGGGCCACACCCACTGGGCGACCCTCACCATACGTATTCACCCCATCACAGAGGAGATTCGAACTCGAGGCCTACTACTCGTGTGCGGAGGACCTTGCCGCTCGACCAAGAGCCTTTGGCAGTTTGCACTCTTTATTCCCCATTTATTTTACTTTCTAAGGTAGTGTTAGGATAGGGATATACTTGGAATAGAAATAATTTTTTAAAAGTATTGAATTTTTTTTTAAAGAAAACTTTAAACTAAAAAGATTAATCATAATGTAACTTCAGCCTCACTCTGTCAATCCTTATTTTAATCTCAACTTTGCCCCTATATTTTGATGAAGAGTTGACAGTCATGTCATAATTTTTTAATGTTATACTCCATCTATTATATCGTAATTTTTTTGTCATTTTTTCATAGACACGTTCATTTGCATGTAAATGTTTAGGAAAGTTGGGAAGTCGCCCACTTCTGTCACTTCTGACATTTCTTTGGTCAAAAGTGACACTTCGGCCTAAGGATGGCAATGCAGCGGGGCGGGGGCGGTGACGGGGCAGGGTTGTACCACAACCGCTCCACCTGAACTGTCCCTTGCCTCGCGCCCCGCCCCGCCCCGCCCAAATAATTGGGTTTTCAATACCACAACCGCTACCGCGGTTTTTCCTCATACCCCCCGCCCCGCCCCGCCCCGCTATGTAATATATATATATATATATATAAGGTATGTCTGTCATTTTTTTAGCGGGGCGGGGCGGGGCGGAGCGGATTTAAAATTGGTGTTTACCAAACTCGCCCTGCCCCGCCCTTCACATAAAAAATCCCCTCCCCAGGCCCCCTGCTTATCCAACAAAACCGCCCCATTCAGTGACGGCCTGAGGGGTTGCCATCCCTACTTCGACCCACTTTGATGAAGTGGGCACTTCCTCATATTTGTATTAGGCCCACTTTGACTAAAAATACACTGAAGGGGCCGAAGTGGGCTTTTTCTTATTAGGGCTTTTTGCACGTGTACTCCCGAATAATTTTGAAATTGTGTATTTACCTCTGAATAAAATATAATTACATACATACACTTAAATAATAGGTATAATTGAGTATATACCCATGAATTAAAATTAGATAAAAAACTGTCAGTTAACAAACGGTAGACATGCGAAATGACCATTATACCCTTTGCATATATACCATTGAAAAATTTGTTCGACTGTAGATTTTAAAATACCCCTTTAAAAATATAAATTTTAAAATAGTTAAAATATAAAAAGAGGGGTATTTTGAACATTTTCCAACCCTTAACCTAAGTTGTAACCATGGTCAAGATTATCTCGTTAAATTCTGTCAACGGACCCTAATAGGAGTGGCGTATACGCAATTCAACTTGTTTTACAAGGGTATACAAGTAATTATGATTTTTTCGGGGTAAATATGCAATTAAGAAACTTTTGAGGGCTATATAACTTGTTTCCCATAATAATAATAATAATAATAATAATAATAATAATAATAATAATAATAATATTATTATTATTATTATTATTATTATTATTATTATTATCATTAACGTAGCTGAGAACTATAGCGTGCCATCACACTTCGGTGCAAATGAACACGCCCATGTTTTTGTACTTTTCCCAGCTTTTTTGTTACAAGCGTTTTGCTCTTCTTCTTCTTCAATCCCTTTTGTTCCTGCTTGTTTCCATTTGGTCAAGATAAATTTGTCTCTTCTACCATCCATTTGCTCTCCGGTGTGACGAGCTCT
This sequence comes from Dioscorea zingiberensis, assembly GCA_026586065.1. Taxonomy (NCBI): domain Eukaryota; kingdom Viridiplantae; phylum Streptophyta; class Magnoliopsida; order Dioscoreales; family Dioscoreaceae; genus Dioscorea; species Dioscorea zingiberensis. Next base: position 39,359,721 of record CM048821.1, on the reverse strand, counting down.
ATGTCCATCTATTCCTCGGTGAATCACCGCCCAAGGCTAATCGAAGAAACATCCACCTTCGTCGTGAGTTACTTTCCTCATTTTTCTGAAAATAGTTTTCCATATCTTGAGTTGTTTAAAACCATGATTGTAAAGTAGCTCTTCTTTTGCCGCAAGTTGACAATGGAGACCTTTTGTGCGTTCTTGCGGATATAAGGGGGACTGACAAGTGTTGTAGTTTACTGTGTTGGACTCTTAGGTGTCAATACTAGCTGAGATATGTAACGATGGAATCTTGAAGTTTCCCGTGTATGGGTGAAGTTTGGCATACCAGATGTATACAAAACTGTTTGACCATTTGATACTGAGGTGGACTTTCAGCGTATAAACTACATATATGACATGTTCAATAGCGCTATCGTCGACCTTATTATCGATACCGTTGAAGACACGATGGATATGCCCTTTAGCTCCTCATTACCGTCATAAATATCATGCCTTCTCTTGGATGAACCAACCAACCCGTCAGCATGTTAATGCTCCATCTAATATTTCTTATATTTCGTGTATTTCATATTTCCTCTTAAATCTATGGGTTTCTGCTTATTGTCCGCTGCTTCTGTTTAACATTTTAACTTTTCGCTGTGGGCGTTCACTTATCCGAAAGTGACACTTTGGAGAAGTAGACTGGAAGTGTCAATTCCCCAAAAGTGACTGTAGTGACTGTAAAGTTAGACCAATGGTATTCTTTTGAATGTAAGTGGTGATTGTTGGAAGTGTTCACTTTTTTACTTCGAATATTCTTTTTGATAAAAGTGTTTTAAATTTGGGTTGGGACTGAAGTGGGACTGAAGTGATTTTATATAACAAGATTACTACGCCCACTTTAGACCAAAATCTACCAAAGTGAGGTTAGGCAAATTTTGGTGGAAGTCACACTTCCCGATGTGGGTTGAAGTGGGACTTCTGCACAAAAGAACACATGTAGTGGTAGAAGTCAGCCACTTCCCCACTTCCGCGACTCACTTACCCCTAAAAGAGCAGCCCCTAAAGTACGGGTTTTTGTTCTGTTGTTTCTATTTAACATTCTGACTTTCCACTTAATATACTACATTTTCGTTTTAAGGTATTAGTTTCTGCTTAGATATTATTGCTGGTTAGTTCGATTTATTTCAATCTTACTGGTGATATATGCACCAATAGGAGGGATTCATTTTCAGAGAGTATATTGGTAGCCCAGTAAGGATTTATGGGGGCCTTAGCCATTTGTACTCTACAGGAGAATGTTGAAATTGTGTGGATGAAAGTAGGTGACCAGTTTCATGACAGCGACCACTTCAAGGATGCACTTCGTAATTTTCCTATAAAACATAATTTTTACTTTACCTTCATGAAGAACGATGAGCAGAGGGTGACTATCCAATGTGCCGCAGTGGCTGCCAGTGGTGAGTCCATGAATCGAGAGAATGTAATTGTGCAACATTTAGAATCAAGATGATGCATCCCGCACATATATGCGGTGCCGGTATCGGTACGATGTCCCATCCAAAAACATCATAGAAATTGGTCATTGCTGAAGGACCGTCACCTATACAAGGCTATTGACATTCACGATATAGCTTGCGTGATCTTGGTATCAATCAACAATATAAGCATGCTTGGTTGGGGAAAGAGGTGGCTAGGGGTATTCTCCATGAGAGTGAGGTGGCGAGCTATGACTTCTTATTATTGTACGCAAACAAGATGGTGGAGATGAACCCTGATAGAATTGCCATTGTGGATAAGGACAGTAAGCGTTTTACAAGTGCATTTTTCTCCTTCCGTGCCTGTGTTGGTGGTTTCAAGAGAGGTTGCAGGCCATTGTTGTTTGTTGATGGAACTTACTTGCTTGGGAAATACGGGGGCACTTTGTTGTGAGCGACCGGTAAAGATGGTAACGAGGGCTTCTTTTATGTTGCGTTTACTGTTGTTGACATCGAAACCCCCGCCAACTGGACGTGGTTCCTGTCAAAGCACAGTGATGCACTGTATGGGGATAACGACTACGAGAAGATTATTACATTAGTGTCGGACATGTCTAAGGGCCCTGCCAGTGCCATAGCAAAGGATTTCCCTTCTGCCCGGCATGCATATTAGTTGCGACACTTGGAAGCGAACTTCATGAAGGGGAATGTAAGACTTGGGAAAGCATTGAAAGAGGACTGTTGGTCCAATATTACAAGAATAACGATATACTACTATACTTAAGGAATATAACAATGCAAATAACAACACCTCGCTAATCGTGACGTGCTAACACACATCGCTAATGCTTTAGAAATCCGATGTTTTTCATTGGTCAAACTATATGTTCAAAGGTAAAAGATGGGGAGAGATGTATTCCAATGTGGCAGAGTCATTCAATGCTTGGATTAAGGAGGCACGCCACCTTCACATAACGAACATGGTTGATTCGATAAGGTAAGTCAGATTCCATTTATCGTGTAATCTTTTCATTAACATATGTTTTCATACTTATTTCCATTATTACCCTTTAATATAATATGTTCCCATTTAGTATATTAAGTTTCTCTTTAATATAAAATGTTTTTGTTTATGATTTCAGGTTTTTGATTAATATGTTGAATTTTTACTTATTTTCCAGCGTTTTCATTTAATATAACACGTTTTTAACTAATATCCGTTGTTATTGCTTCCTCACTACTGTCTTGCCTAACTGACAAAGGTTCAAGCTCATGATCATGTTGTATAACCGCCGTGAGCATTCTCGACAATGGGAAACCTACCTATGCCCTGCCATATACACAAGCTGGAGGTAACTATTGAAGAAGGTCACACCCTACTGGTTAGGCGTTGTGACGGGGAATATTTTGAGGTTGTCAAACATAATAGCATCTTTGTCAATCTGCTTTCAAGAACATGTTTATGCCGAAGGTGGCAGGTGAACGACCTCCTATGCAAATATGCATACACCGCAATAATCCTAACAGACACAAGTGTTCATCGGTATATTGACGACTACTTCACAGTTGAAGCTTACTAGCTGGCATATGTCGAAGCTATTTTTTCCATCCCGGACAACGACAAGCCTATTGATGCAAATCACAAACTGCTTCTGTGGCCACCATACATGAAGAGACCACCGGGTCATCCAATACGGAAGATAATAGAATTACAGGAATATGCAGTGCATGATTTACGCTACAACCGCTGCCATGAGGTTGGCCACAACAGGAGATCATGCAATGCACCGATTGGTAACTGACAGAGGATGATTTATATATATTACGAGTGTTAAACGTAAATACTTTCTAACAAACAAAAGCCATATGTATTAAGAGTCCATGCAAATTATATACCTTGGAACTCCTCTACCTAAACGGGGTACAATCGTTGTTAAATGGGATCTTTACTATGTCTTCGCTTTCTTGCCCTCTTCAGACTCCTCACAGCTGTGGTTGATGCTGTCTACCATTATGCGTGAGATGTAGCTCGAATTCAATAGAGATACGTTTGAATTATAGAGGACGGAGTTTCTCACCATAGTGAGTCTGCTTTATGAATCACATAACATAGATAGGGTAGTCGACGCTACCCCCTTTTGCTCTTAGCACTTGCAGTTTGTTCTAAATGGGTAGGCCTCCGTTTCACTCTCTTCAAGTTCGATTGCGAGGCAGGAATTGAAGAGTGCCCGTTAGTAAAGCTTGTAAAATCTCCACCGACCATAAGAGTCTGAAGTATTTGATGAGCCAGAGGGAGTTGAATATGCGACAAAGAAGGTGGATGGAGATGCTGAAAGATTATGATTGCACATTCGAGTATGACCCCGTCAAGGAGAACATAGTTACAGACGCCTTGAGCTGGCTAACCATGGCATAGTTGAGGACTACAAACTTTGGCTAACTTCATGATTTGAGATCCACTGGAGTTCAGTTTTAGGTGGATTAGTTGGGGGTGCTACTAGTGAACTTCTATCTACTACCGACACTAATTTCACAAATCAAGGAAGCACAATGCAAGACTCCAGATTGATACAATTAGCGGTGTGAATACATAATGGAAAACATGGGGATTTCTTCTATCTTTTGATAGAGCAGTGATGCTGGGTGCCTGAGTCTATGTACCAAACATTGAGATGCTCAAGCTACAGATCATGGAGGAAGCTCATTGTTCAGCTTATGCAATGCATCTAGGTAGTACCAAGATGTATTGAAACATCAAAGAAAATTATATTTGGAGGAAGATAAAGAAGGAGATCGCCGAGTATGTAGCTAGGTGTTCTATTATTAAACAGATCAAGGCAAAACACAAGAAGCCACCAGGGTTGCTGGTACCCTTGGAGATTCTGGAATGTAAGTGGGAGAGGATAGCGATGAACTTTGTGACTGGCCTACCCCAAACCAGTCAAGGTAACAATACTATCTGGGTCATTATTGATAAACTTACCAAGTCGGCCAATTTCATTCCGATCAAGATGACGTATTCTCGAAATAAATTGGCACGGCTGTACATGGACCAAATTGTAAGGCTACATGGAGTACCAGTGTCCATCGCATCGGATAGAGACCTGAGATTCACCTCCCATTTCTGGCGGAGTCTACAGAAGTCCCCGGGGACCAAGCTAAACTTTAGCATGGCATTCCATCCTCAGACAGATGGACAGTCTAAAAGGATGATACAGATACTCAAAGACTCGCTTCAAGCTTGTATCATGGAACTCTCAGGAAATTGGGATGAAAATCTGGGACTGCTGGAGTTTTTCTTACAACAACAGCTACTAGAGTAGCATTGGGATGCCACCTTATAAAGCATTATATGGCAGGAGATGCAAGACTCCGTTATGCTGGGATGAAGACGGTGAGAGAAAGATACTTGGTCCTGAGCTGGTTCAGCAGACCACAAAGAAAGTAAAGCTCATTAGGAAGTGGCGAAGAGTAGCCCAAGACAGGCAATGGGGTTATGCTAATAACCGTCGCCGTGACTTGGAGTTTGAAGTCGAGAGAAAGTGTATTTGAAAGTGTCCATTCTAGGGGTCTTGAGATTTTATAAGCGCGGGAAACTAAGTCCTAAGTACATCGGACCATATGAGATTGTGGATAGAGTAGGTTTCGTAGGCTATTGACTTGCACTACCAGAGGAGTTGTCGAGGATCCACGATATGTTCCACGTATCTATCCTGCTGAAATGCCTCTCAGATCTAAGCCACATACTGACATGACCGATAGTAGAGCTGGCTGAGGATTTGACATACGTGGAGGGAGCAATACGTATCCTTGACAGGAAAGAACAAGTATTGAGAAACAAGATAATACCTATGGTAAAGATATTCTGGAGTTATTACCAAGTGGAAGAGGCCACTTAGGAAAAAGAGGATCAAATGAGGGAACAGTACCCTCGTTTATTCTAGTACATATTGTATAAAAATTTATGGGAAAAAATTCCTTAATGGTTGGAGAATTGTAACACCCAAGATTTTTCTAAATAAATAATCCGATAATTTTTGAATATTTAATGAGGTTAATAAGTACAGAAAATAAATTAATAAGTTTAAACCTCAATTAATGGAAAATCAGAAATTAATGAAACTAAAATCAAGCCTTGTAACTATTGGGCCGAGAGAAGGACTTATTGGGCTAGGCTACTTTTATTTGAAATAGTTGGAGGTGGATGGATAGTATAAGCCATTTAATTAAATGGAAAAATTAATAAGTATTAATAAATTTGGATTAATTAAGTGGGAGATACCAGACAAAAGTTAGAGTACGGGTAAAGTAGATTTAATCGGGTCAAAGCCGTGAAAATCAGATTTGGTTGAGTGAGGAGACAACCTGTGATGCTACAGTACGTCATGATGAAGGACATGGTCAAAAGGCGGTTTTCATGGATCTGTTTGGAAAAAGATAAGGCAAGCCATGACGCTACATTAGCCTGTGTGAAATAATAATTTAATATTAAAAGGGGGTGGGGGAGGAAGGGGGGTCACTTTTATTAAAGGTAAAGGAGAGAGTTTGATCGAAGGGATAAGTTATTATATTTGTTTAATAATTTATAGGGTTATAAGAGAGGAATCCATCTCCCCTCTCATTCTAAAAATCCCAACCAAACCCTAGAGCTCAGCCGCCACCTCCTCCATCACTCACCCATTGAGATCCCGGTCTAGGACTGCTGGTGAAGATCTGGCGAGACTCTAGCAAACCCTATCCTCCATCTCCCCCTTCTTTCCCAAACCGATCCGCTTGACCGCCCGGCCTGCAGCGCCACCTGCATTGGCACCTTGCCAACTCCACCCCCTGGCCACCAGCTCGTGTCCACCACCTTCCCTTTTCCTTTCCCGAGCTCCCCTTCTCCCTTGCGTGCGACCTTTCTGCCTCACGCACACTTGAAGTCGATGACTAGCGCCTGTTCCCTCTTTCCAGCGAGGATTGGCGAGCAAGTCGCCATAGCCCAGCTGAACCACCTCCAGACCTAGTGGCCCCTTCTCCCTTTGGCCAGTGACAAGGAACCTCAAAATGAACTCCGACGAGCTTATTCTCAACCACAGTTAGTACGACGGTAATGATAAGTTTGATGGGGTGCTGGTTGTATGTGTTAACTGATCACTAGATCAGAATTTTCGAGAAGTTAAGATGAAATTTAGAGGGAATACATGTTTATGTGTTTAAGTTATATGAATCCAAGATTTTGGATGTGTAGAATGCATGTATGATTCTATAATTTTGGAGCTCTAAAAACTAAGGAGGTGCTGCCGAAATTTCATCGATTTTGCGTAGTTAATTAACCATGCCATGTTTAGCAATTATTTGCTTTAAGGAGAGATTGTTAGAAGCCCCAATTTGTGCTTAACATGATGTAGTTTACATTCCCTAACATGTGAGGAATTTATATTAATTAAGTTGTTGGGATCATATTAGTTATGAACCTAGAAGACATGAAATAATTGTTAGTAGAAATCATGCTTATGTGAACTTAATATCCTTATTGTATTCTATCAACTTTAATTAGAGGATAAACTATAAATATGACTCCGTATTCATTTATCTCCATACTCAGATTATTAGGAAAAGGAAAAGGCAAAGGTAAGGCCGCAGCTACCAAAGGATCGAGCCAACCTTAGTGTTTATTAGACTCAGGTGAGGGACGACCTAAACATTTTGTATTTTTATCGTATTTTCCTTAGAGTGTTGGTTTTAGCTTTAAAAGCATGAGATAGAGATTTTATGAAAATTCCAAAGTTATGGAAATCATATTATGCATATTGATAGATCTCCAGTAGGAGATAGATTCCTTTTTAAGAATCCATGCAAAAAATTTAGTAAAATAAATATGAAATAGAACATGAGAAATAGATAGGAGTATTTTTTAGACTTTATTTTACCTATGTATTTGCCTGCACCATTGGTGGCTCTTACAGTGCAGAGAGTACGATACTAGGTTAAGATAGGGGTGATTTATAACTCTGATTTTTTGTAATATCCCAAAATTTCCTAAGTAAAATTCAGTAAAATTTTGAAATTCTAAATGGTGTTAATTAGCTCAAATCAGATTAATCATTACTAACCTCAAAGTTAAAGAAAATAAGAATTTAATGGACCTAAATCCATCCTCGCAACTATAAGGCCGAGGAAGGCTTTATTGGGCCAGGCCAGAGTTACATAGAATAGTTGGAGATGGATGGTCTGCAGTATTAGATTAATTAAACCAAAGATTAATTAAATATTAATTAATCGAGATTATTTAAGTAGGAATATAGGACAAAAGTTAAAGTCTCGATAAAGTAGATTTGGTCGAGTCAAAAGCCGTGAAACATGGATCTGGGTTGGGAGAAGAGACGACCCGTGATCCTCTGATCGACCGTGATCACGGGGTGCATTATGACGGATTCTCGGATCTGGGTCGGAGATAAAGACTAGTCAGATAACATTATTAGCCGCACTCGTGACGGCACAGTAACAAGGTAAGATCAACGAAAAGTTGTTCGGTATTTAGTGGGAGATATTTTAGGTTATAATATAATTAATTAAATATCTTTAATGAGATAAATTATTATAATAGATTAATTAAATTAAAATATCTTCATGCTTCCCTTATAAGTAAAGGGAGAGAGAGAATGAAAGAGAAAAAAATTACTTTCTTTTCTCCCTCTCTCATTTTCACTCCAAGCACAACTCGCCCATAGAAGCCTCGAAGCCCCTTCCCCGATCTTCTCCTCTTCTCCTTTCAGCGCCGGTGAGCTCAGCCCGCGCTCAGCGCCGCCCCATCTCCTTCTCCACCTTCACGCGCGGCAACAGCTGGTCGTCAGCCACCCTCCCTTGTCCGGCTGCCAGCCACAACCGTCCTTCCTTCCCCACAGTTTAATACCGCTGCAGTAGCTCCACCGCAGCCCCTAGCTGCCAGCCCCGAGTGTTCCACCTGCCGGCCAGCTTCTCCGGCCAACCACAGGCTTCAGTCACAACGCCGACCAGCCCTCTTCCCGCGAGCAGTAGCCCAAGGCCGGCCATCCTCTTCTCTGGCCTGCAGCCTACGCCGACGAGCAGTCCCAATTTTCAAGTAAAGCCCTAGAGTTTTCAAATTGGGGGACCCTAAATGAATTATGCATTAGGGCTAACTTGGATAATTTAGATGTATGTGAATAGAGTTGTAAAATGTTAGATGATGATGCCATGGTTTGAATGTGTTAATCATGTTAATTAAGTTGTTATGTGTGTATGTTTGTATATCTTCGGGGCCCTCCAAATAGAGGAGGTGCTGCCGAATTTTTGTAGGAAATCTTAAGTGTATTAAGGTTGATTAAGTCTCCATGATCTTGCTTAGCACTTAATCACCATTAGGGAGCATGTTAGAAACTCTTTTATTATGTTTAAGTTGAAGAAAAGCTAAGTCTCTTAATTTGACATTTCGTATTTTAATTATTTAGAAATGTGAGATTCATGTTAAGAGAAATCGTGCTTTATTTAACTAGATGGAGTCATCGTATTCTAACGAGTTTAAGTAGAGTATGAAATAAGAATACGGTTTTCGTATTTCTGAAGTCCGTATTTTTGATTTCAAGGTTAAGGAAAAGGTAAAGGTAAGGCCGCTGTTGCGGAAGAACCTAGCCAGCTTTAGGAACTACTCAGATTCAGGTGAGGGGAACTAGCAGTATAGTTCACTTGTTTTACCGTATTTTTTATACAGTATAGATTTCAGTTTTGAAAAGCATGAACCAGTAGTTTTATGAAAATTTCTAGAGTTTTGTAAAACCATTTCATGCACATTATTCAGTAAAAGAAAAGAGAAACAGATACAGAAACAGATAGATTACACTTTATTGATATGCTTGTATGGATCAGTGGTAGCTTGTGTAGAGCCAGAGAGTACGACACTAGGTTAGGAGAGGGGTGATTTAAATTATGATTTTAATACTGAACTATCTATTTTAAAACACTTTCATTTTATTAAATCAAAACCCCCTGTCCATCCGTTCGGGTGCTTAGTGTACGTATATATAGTTGACCTCGTATATCAGATATGCTCGTAGGTCGCTGGTCATACTGTGTCGAAGTAGATGTGTAGTCAGAGATTTAGTCTTGTGTTTATCAGATGATTCCGCATTCCTCGCCTTTTAGAGATTGAGTTTATCTTAGAGAGAGAGAAGGCACAGGTACAGATTACCCAGGGGTAATGTCAGTTTCATAAATAATTCACAAGACAGAGAAACAGAAAATCAGATATGCATATTAAAGAGAATACATTGATCAGCATATACTTGCTATGTATTATTTCAGATTTCAGTATTTTAAATTAAGTTATTTCCTATACATGTTTTATGCTTCAGATTTACTATTTTACATGATTATACGGGTACAGTTTACACCCGACAGATATGTTCCCAACTCACTGAGCTCTAGTAGCTAAGCCCTTTTTCTTTGATATTGTGATTGCAGGCGATAGACAGGAGACCATATATAGGGTCGTCTGATCGAGAGTTTAGTGGGGACGTCGTGTAGTTGGCTCTGACTCCCGCGTCCAGTATTTATGTTAAGTTTGAATATGTTGTATTTGAGACGATTACGTCTGAGATAATATTTTATTTGATGATGTACTAAACAGTATCTAGAGTTTGAAGATTATGTTATAATATGTTTGCTTATTAGCTTCCGCAAGTTACTTGTTATTTAATTAATTAGCAGTTTACAGCCTTAGGTTTAGGGTTCATCCCCTAGGCCTGGCTGGTGTGACACGTGTCCCCTGAAAAGGAGATGGGGGTTACATTTAGTGGTATCAGAGCGGTTGATCTTAGAGAATTCGACCTTAGAGCCTAGAAGACATATTTGGAATACTTAGAGTCATAGGACCACTAAATGCCATGGGATGACATTTAGTGGTATTAGAATGAGGTCAATCCTAGGGAAGTCCTAGTATAGTCAGAGCCTAAAGGTGGGAGTATGTATCAGTAGGGTAAAGTTTGATAATTGCTTTAAGTGTTAGAGAATACTACTTATACATTCTCTTTTCAGAATGACACCAAGGAAAAGTGGAAGGCCACCCTGTGTGCCGCGGGAGGAACCTGTTTACGGACTTGTAGCAGAAGATCAGGAACCAGAGAAAGCTCCGGAACTAGAAGAAGTTCCGAAACCAGAAGAACGAGACCGGGCTGAAGGGTCTCATTCATATCATAGACCCGGATTTCATCCGGGGATGCACTATGGACCCGGATTCCATCTGGGGATGTACTATGGACCCAGATTCGAGCCGGGGGTGTACTATGGACCTGGATTCCAACCGAGGATGCCATATGGACCGGGATACAACCCGAGAATGCAGTATGGTTCGGGATATTATCCTGGAGCACAACCTGGACCTGAGTACAACCCAGGAGTGTAGCCAGGGTCGGGGCAAAACCTGGGGATGCAGCACTTCTATGATCACATGACTCAGTCCTTTGCAACGTTTCCAAATTACCAACAACCGAAGCCCAAAAAGCATGACATCGTCAGCAGGGCCAGACAGATTGGAGTCACATAGTTCTTGGGCACTACGGATCCAACGGAGGCAGAGAACAGGATCACCCACCTGGACTTAGTTTTCCAGTCTTTGATGTGTCTCGACGAAGAGAAAGTGACCAATGTCACATTGTTACCGGGACAGGCTGCCCTGCAATGGTGGTTGACCATCAAGAGACGCCGTGCAACTCAGACAGTATTCACCTGAGCAGAATTTCGAGAGGCATTTGACCGGAAGTTCATGTCCTAGATCTATCGAGATGCGAAACACCAGGAGTTCTTATGTTTGACCAAGGGAAATCTTTCAGTGGCCGATTATGAGGCCATGTTCACTGACTTGGGGAGGTACGCACCTTCCTATATAAATGAAGAGCATGAGAAGTGCCACAGATTCAAGCAAGGTCTTCGAGATGAAATCAGGAAAATCGTTATTGTATCGGGGCTCTCAGATTTTACAGAGATGGTGGAGGCTGCGCTCAGGGTTGAGTTAAGCCTTGAGGACATAAGAAATGCTTGGACAGGTTTAAGAAGCGCAACACACCTAGTTTCCAAATGGGTGACAGTACAAAGCCAGCCAAGAAGAGCAACAGCAGCAGCAGTGGCGGCTCTTCTTCTGGGAGCTAGAATCAGAAGAGGCCTCACTGCCCAACCTGCAAGAGATACCATTTTGGAGAATGTCGAGCGGGCCTTGGAGTAGGCATTTGTTATCACTGTCAACAGCCAGGCCATTATATGAAGGAATGTCCCCTGTTAGCTCATGGGGGTGGTGCAGCTTCCCAATTCCAAGTAGGAGGCCAAAGTGCGCAGGCGCCACAAGGATTTTCTGCCGTAGGCAGCACAGGGAGCAATCGAGGAGGATCTTCCGGCGGAAGGTCTGAGGAGGAGGCAGAGGAGTTTCGTCTCATCTACAGGCCCAAGCTTTTATGATGATACAGCAGGAGGCTGTGGAGACGCCGGACATAATCGCAGGTACTGCTCGATTTACAGTATTGATGCCTGCATATTTATTGATCCTGGATCTACGCATTCCTACGTAGCTACTTCATTTAATATGCCTGATGATGTGTATGCTATTAGACTAGCTCAGTCTATGGTTGTAACTGCCCCCACAAGTAGTTCTATCGTTGTAAAGGTAGTGTACGAGGGATGTGATGTGAGGATAGATGACCAGGAGCTAGCAACCAATTTGATCCCTATGAGGATCTTAGAGTTTGATGCCATCCTAGGGATGGATTGGTTGGCGACACACCATGCTAACGTCGACTGCTACAGTAAGATAGTGAGATTCCAATGACCAGGCGAGGTGGAGATTCTCTTCTACGGGAGAAGAGCCTAGATGGAGGAGACTGAGGAAACCTACCTAGCGAACATGGTGGAAGCAGAAGCCCCCAAAGTAGATATACGGGAGATCGCAGTAGCGTTCGAATTTCTTGATGTATTTCCGGAGGAGCTATCCGGGTTGCCCCCACATAGAGGCATGGAGTTCACGATTGACTTGATTCCAGGGCGCCATACAGGATGGCCCTAGTGGAACTGCATGAGTTGAAGGTCCAATCGGACAAGTTACAGGAGAAAGGATTTATCAGGGCTAGTACCTCCCCCTGGGGTGCGCCCGTACTCTTCGTAAAGAAAAAAGATGGTTCCTTGAGAATGCGCGTAGATTATCGGCTGTTGAATAAAGTCACTATTTGGAACCTGTATCCTTTGCCATGCATAGATGATCTTTTCGATCAACTGCAAGGAGCGTGCATCTTCTCAAAGATCGACTTGAAATCAGGATATCACCAGCTATTAGTGAAGGTGGAGGATGTGCCAAAGACAGCCTTCCGAACCAGATATGGGCATTTTGAGTTCTTAGTTATGCCCTTTGGATTGATGAATGGTCAAGCAGTATTTATGGGGATGATGAACAAGGTGTTCGCACCTTACTTGGACCAGTTCGTAGTGGTGTTCATCAATGATATCCTAGTATATTCCCAGAGCGTGGAGGAGCACATTCATCACCTCAGAATAGTGCTGCAAACATTAAGGGAGCACCAGCTATATGCCAACCTTAAGAAGTGCGACTTTTGGTTGGGAGAAGTGAAGTTCTTGGGGCATGTTGTCTCAGCAGCAGGGATCTACGTGGATCCCGAGAAGATTGAAGCAGTAGTAGATTGGCAAGCCCCAACCACAGTTTAGGAGATCAGGAGCTTCCTGGGGTTGGCCGGTTACTACAGTCCATTTGTGGAGGGATTTTCTTCTATCGCCTAGCCCATGACCAAGTTACTATGGAAGAATGCGAAGTTTAAGTGGACTGAGGATTGTGAGCAGAACTTCTAGGAGCTGAAGAACCGGCTGGTGTCTGCTCCCATCCTTACTCTACCTACCACAGATATAGGATTTGAAATTTGTAGTGATGCTTCATATAGGGGATTGGGTTGTGTCTTGATGCAACAGGGTAGAGTCATCACCTATACATCTAGGCAGCTCAAAACTCACGAAGTAAACTATCCTGTCCATGATCTAGAGCTAGCAGTAGTGGTCTTTGCGTTGAAGATATGGTGACACTATTTGTATGGTGAAGCCTGTAAAATCTCCACCGACCATAAAAGCTTGAAGTACTTGATGAGCCAGCGAGAGCTGAATATGCGGCAAAGACGGTGGATTGGGTTGCTGAAGGACTACGATTGTATCTTCGAGTACCAACCCGGCAAGGTGAATGTTCTAACCGAGGCCTTGAGCAGGAAGACAATGGCACAGTTGGGGACCACCAACTTTCCCCAATTACATGAGTTGAGATCCACTAGGGCCCAACTCTCAATGGATGAGCTAGGGGTGTTATTAGCAAATTTCCACCTACGCTCGACATTATTGTCCTAGATTAAGGAGGCTCAAATGCGAGACCCCAAGTTGATGAAGCTAGCTAGGAAACTACAGAAGAGAAGTTGTGGTGACTATTCTTTATCTTCAGATGGAGTGGTGATGGTAGGTGCTCGAATTTATGTGCTACGCAATGAGGAAGCCCTCAAGCAACTGATACTTTAGGAAGCTCATTGCTCGGCCTATGCTATGCATCCAGGGAGCACAAAGATGTATCGCAACATCAGAGAAAACTACTTTTGGAGAAGAATGAAGAAGGACATTGCTGAGTACGTGGCCAGGTGCCTAATCTGTCAGCAGATCAAAGCTGAGCACAAGAAGCCACCAGGGTTGTTAGTACCTCTACAGATTCCAGAATGAAAGTGGGAACGGATTGCAATGGACTTTATGACCGGTCTACCTCGAACCAGTCAAGGCAAGGATGCTATATGGGTAATCATTGATCGATTGACCAAGTCAGCTCACTTCCTTCCGATTAAGATGATGTATTCTCGGGACCGGTTGGCACGGTTGTACATGGATCAGATAGTGAGGCTACACGGAGTACCTATGTCTATCGTTTCTGATAGGGACCCAAGATTTATCTCCCATTTTTGGGAGAGTTTGCATAAAGCTTTGGGGACAAGACTAAACCTTAGCTCGGCATACCACCCGGAGTCAGATGGACAATCAGAGAGCACCATCCAGAGACTTGAGGATTTACTCCGAGCATGTGTTATGGAACTTCCTGAGAGCTGGGACGAGAATCTGGGATTGTTGGAGTTTGCCTACAACAACAGTTACCAGACAGGCATTGGTATGCCACTGTATGAAGCATTATACTGTAGAAGATGCAGGACACCATTATGCTGGGATGAGGAAGGTGAAAGAAAGATCCTAGGCCCAGAATTAGAACAAATCACCTCAGAGAAAGTCAAACTCATCAGAGAGCGCATCGGGAAAGCTCAAGACAGGCAGCGGGGCTACGCCAACAACCGCTGTCGAGATTTGGAGTTTGAGGTAGGAAACGAGGTGTTCCTGAAAGTATCCCCATGGAAGGGTGTACATCGATTCCAGAAGCATGGGAAGCTGAGCCCACGATACATCGGGCCGTATAAGATAGTCGACAGGGTAGGTCCTGTAGCATACCAACTTATCTTACTAGAAGTGCTGTCGAGGATACATAATGTTTTTCATGTATCGATGCTGCGGAAGTGCATCAAGGATCCGAATCAAGTTTTGGTGGGATCAGCTACAGAACTAGCACCAGACTTGAGCTATGTAGAGGGACCAGTACGCATCCTCGACAAGAAGGAGCAGGCATTGAGGAACAAGACGATACCTTTATTGAAAGTGTTGTGGAGTCATCACGAAGTGGAAGAAGCCACTTGGGAAAGAGAGGCCCAGATGAGGAAACAGTACCCTCAGTTGTTTTAGTTATCTATTGTAAGGAAATTTCGAGGACGAAATTCCTAAGGGTGGGAGAATTGTAACATCTCAAAATTTCCTAAGTAAAATTCAGTAAAATTTTAAAATTCTAAATGGTGTTAATTAGCTCAAATCAGATTAATCATTATTAACCTCGAAGTTAAAGAAAATCAGAATTTAATGGACCTAAATCCATCCTCGCAACTATAGGACCGAGGAAGGCTTTATTGGGTGAGGCCAGAGTTACATAGAATAGTTGGAGATGGATGGTCGACAGTATTAGATTAATTAAACCAAAGCTTAATTAAATATTAATTAATCAAGATTATTTAAGTAGGAATATAGGACAAAAGTTAAAGTCTTGATAAAGTAGATTTGGTCAAGTCAAAAGCCGCGAAACACGGATCTGGGTCGGGAGAAGAGACGACCCGTGATGCTACAGTCAGCCCGTGTCACGGGGTCGTATGACCCAGGATTCTTGGATCTGGGTCGGAGATAAAGACTAGTCAGATAACATTATTAGTTACACTCGTGTTGGCACAGTAACAAGATAAGATCAACGAAAAGTTGTTCGGTATTTAGTGAGAGATATTTTAGTTGATAATATAATTAATTAAATATCTTTAATGAGATAAGTTATTATAATAATTTAATTAATAAAGAGATTAATTAAATTAAAATATCTTCATGCTTCCCTTATAAGTAAAGGGAGAGAGAGAATGAAAGAGAAAAAAATTACTATCTTTTCTCCCTCTCTCATTTTCAGTCCAAGCACGACTCGCCCATAGAAGCCTCGAAGCCCCTTCCCTGATCTTCTCCACTTCTCCTTTCAGCGCCGGTGAGCTCAGCCCGCGCTCAGCGCCGCCCCATCTCCTTCTCCATCATCACGCGCGGCAACAGCTGGTCGTCCGCCACTCTCCCTAGTTGGGTTGCCGGCCACGGCCGTCCTTCCATCCCCACAGTTCGATACCGCTGCAGCAGCTCCACCGCAGCCCCTTGTCGCCGACCCTGAGTGTTCCACCTGCCGGCCAGCTTCTCCGGCCAACCACAGGCTTCAGTCACAACGCCGACCAGCCCTCTTCCGTGGCGAAAGCAAAGAGCCCAAGGCCACCATCCTTTCTCCTGCTGCGTACTCTACGCCGACGAGCAGTCCCAATTTTCATGTAAAGCCCTAGAGTTTTCAAATTGGGGGACCCTAAATGAATTATGCATTAGGGCTAACTTGGATAATTTAGATGTATGTGAATAGAGTTGTAAACTGTTAGATGTTGATGCCATGGTTTGAATGTGTTAATCATGTTAATTAAGTTGTTATGTGTGTATGTTTGTATATCTTCGGGGCCCTCCAAATAGAGGAGGTGCTGCCGAATTTTTGTAGGAAATCTTAAGTGTATTAAGGTTGATTAAGTCTCCATGATCATGCTTAGCACTTAATCACCATTAGGGAGTATGTTAGAAACTCTTTTATTATGTTTAAGTTGAAGAAAAGCTAAGTCTCTTAATTTGACATTTCGTATTTTAATTATTTAGAAATGCGAGATTCATGTTAAGATAAATCGTGCTTTATTTAACTAGATGGAGTCATCGTATTCTAACGAGTTTAAGTAGAGTATGAAATAAGAATACGGTTTTCATATTTCTGAAGTCCGTATTTTTTATTTCAAGGTCAAGGAAAAGATAAAGGCAAGGCTGCTGCTGCAGAAGAACCTAGCCAGCGTTAGGAACTACTCAGATTCAGGTGAGGGGAACTAGCAGTATAGTTCACTTGTTTTACCGTATTTTTTATACAGTACAGATTTAAGTTTTGAAAAGCATGAACTAGTAGATTTATGAAAATTTCTAGAGTTTTGTAAAACTATTTCATGCAAATTATTCAGTAAAAGAAAAGAGAAACAGATACAGAAAAAGATAGATTACGCTTTAATGATATGCTTGTATGGACCAGTGGTGGCTCGTGTAGAGCCAGAGAGTACGACACTAGGTTAGGAGAGGGGTGATTTAAATTATGATTTTAATACCGAACTATCTATTTTAAAACACTTCCATTTTATAAAATCAAAACCCCCTGTCCATCCGTTCGGGTGCTTGGTGTACGTATATATAGTTGACCTCGTGTATCAGATATACTCGTAGGTCGCTAGTGATACTTTGTCGAAGTAGATGTGTAGTCAGAGATTTAGTCTTATGTTTATTAGATGATTTCGCATTCCTCGCCTTCTAGAGATTGAGTTTATCTCAGAGAGAGAAGGCACAAGTACAGATTACCCAGGGGGAATGCCAGTTTCATAAATAATTCATAAGACAGAGAAACAGAAAATCAGATATGCATATTTAAGAGAATACATTGATCAGCATATACTTACTATGTATTATTTTAGTTTTCAGTATTTTAAATTAAGTTATTTCCTATACATGTTTTATACTTCAGATTTACTGTTTTACATGATTATACGGGTATAATTTACACCCGACAGATATGTTCCTAACATACTGAGCTCCTGTAGCTCATCCCTTTTTTCTTTGACATTGTGATTGCAGGAGATAGACAGGAGACCATATAGAGGGTCTTTTGATCGAGAGTTTAGTGGGGACGTCCTGTAGTTGGCTCTGACTCCCGCGTCTAGTATTTATGTTAAGTTTGAATATGTTTTATTTGAGACGATTACGTCTAAGACAATATTTTATTTGATGATGTACTAAATAGTATCTAGAGTTTGAAGATTATCTTATAATATGTTTGCTTATTAGCTTCCGCAAGTTACTTGTTATTTAATTAATTAGCAGTTTATAACCTTAGGTTTAGGGTTCATTCCCTTGACCTGGCTGGTGTGACACGTGTCCCCTGAAAAGGAGATGGGTGTTACATTTTTCTTACACCAAACTCTGATGCATAATTCCGTCTTCATAAAACAAAACCCCCTTTCCATACTCTCTGAGTGCCTAGTGTGCGTATATAATTATAGCCCGAGGTAGCGAGTAGAGACCGACCGAAAGGCTTAGGTGTAGGATGTATCTGCCTGTCTTCACTCTGGTTCCTTAGTATTGAGGAAGATGTGTAGTTAATGGTGATATTATTGTGATTATTGCATGATACCATATTTCCCACCTCCCGGATTTTGAGCAGAGACGGACCATGGAGGCTATTGGTATGCTTTATATTTACCAAGGGAGGTTTCGGAAATCATTCACAATACCGAGGATTAAATAATGAGATAAACATACATGTGACTTTACTTGAGATTTTTATGCATATTGGCATAATTATATCAGATTGAAGATAATCTATTGACTAGCATGTTAGTTGTAGAACTTTTATCTTCAGTTTCTTTTATATGCACAGTTTTATATTGCGGAGATTATTGTTTTATATTGATATCCGGGTATTGTTCTATACCTGGCAATATTGTTCCCAGATCACTGAGCTCATGTAGCTCAATCCTCTTTTACATTGTTTTTATGCAGGTGATAGAGAGGAGTCCAGGTAGAGACTTATGTCTGCTCGAGATAGTGTTTGAAGAATGTTAGTAGTGGGCTGTGACCCCCAGTGTTGTGTATCATGTCTATGTATTGTTGTTAGGAGATAGTTTAAGTTCAAATTTGTTTGAGACTTATGTATTTTTGTCAGTTCCCTCAGTTGATGTTGTATTAAATAGGGATTGACTTTCTGTTTATGACATTATGTTTTCCTACTTTATTAGCTTCCGCGCACATATTTATGCTTTTAATTATCAATTTCACAAGCTTAGGCTCAAGGTTCAACCCTTGACCTGGCTAGTGTGACACTTGTGTCTCGTTTTGAGATGGGTGTTACAATAATGACATCATGAATAACATCCCAAATTATACTATTTTGCATGATCAGAATATAATAAAAGTGGAATATTGAAGCATCAAACAGATAACAATAGCATGATAAATGAGATCCAACAATATGCTATATTTGAAAATTAGAATATTATAACCAGTAACATGTTGGGAAAACAAATGGATAAAGCATGTAATAACATTATAAATGAAAACTAACAACATGGTTATTTGCAGATTCAGAACATGACAAGTAATAAAATATTTAAAGATCAAACAGATAAGATTTATAATGACATTATTAACCTGATAGCATGCTAATTTGCAAAGCAAGATAAGCAATAATATATTTAAATATGAAATAGATAGGATATGTAATAAAATTATAGATTAAATCTAGCAACATGCTAATTTGCAGATTTGGAACATCATTAAAATTAAAACCTAACATGATAAGATTTAGATTCATACGAATACGTGAATTTAAAATATCTATCGATAATTACGAAATCAGTAATCTTACCAGATGCCTCACAAAGATAAATCAATGGAGAAGCGCGTAGAAATGCTGTCCGAGAAAAAGTTTTCACCGCCTTGTGCAAGGCTTCAAGGTGATGTTTAACGTAGATACTTCTGCTCCCTCCGGTGGTGCACGTCACAGAAGGGGTCGAGGGTTGGCGTTAATACAACACAACAAGATACAGGACAAGAAAGCAGGAATTTTTATCCAAAAAGGAAGATGGGAAGAAAACCAAAAGATCAAGAGATAAAGATCGATTCATTCTTTTCTCCTTACTGGAACCCTATTTAATAGAGAGCTCCAATGGATAGCGCCTACTCGCGCTCATTCTGCGAGACGTGCCTCTGTTCAATGGGTGCCGTTTCAATAGGATAATTTTTTTGAAGTTTTCATAATAGTCCCCCAATAGATGAGGTTTTACATTGCATATTAAAGTTCAAAATATGTTTTTCATACTAGTCCCCATATTTATAAAGTTTTGAGAAATATAATGATTTTCCAAATTAAGAACATAAAAGGTTTTGCAAAACAAACCACATAATTTTGTATATTTGTGCAACAAACCCCCACCAAAAAGTAAAAATTTTGGAAATATGGAAAGTCTTGTTAAGTACTGCTATATACTGAGTTTTTGACAAAGGTATCTTTCGGGTTTGAACTTTCATCTTGCCACTAAGGGATTTATTCTTTCACAGAAGCAAATGGACTATGACTTGAATTTACAACTTGAAGTCACAAACTTCACCCAAATGACACACAATACTTGGCTGTGTGAGCCTGGCCTCGCGGTTTGGGGCATTAAGGTCATTCCCCCAGTATCTGCTCATGTGTGTTGTAGAGAGTACTGGGCTCTCGTAGATCGCTACCTCCGATCACACTCAAGTAGATGAATTCTCAAGGGTATCTTGTAGGATAAATATCCTTCCTTTCCAAGGACTCGAATATATTAAGAGTTATACCCAACCTCCTCATACAGTATGAAGTACGTATGTATTATCACAGATAGGGTGTGGAGTTTCCTCCGGTTAAGGTGTACTTCCAGTTATCTAATAAGCTTATTTTTCCCGTTAGCTTACTGATACGTGTTCATTTGAACATTATTTTATACCATATTCATGCATGTTTATCATGAGTTTTGGAGGAATTTTAGCCCACCGGTACTTAAAATAGGTTTGTTTTTGTAAAGGATTAATTACACTTTTCGTCCCTGAAAATGGTGTCATTGTTCACTTTTATCCTTGTATTTTAAAAATGTTCAATACAGTCCTTGTGTAATGCGTAATACAATGTTAGGGACCCAAATAGAACAAAATATGCAATATACAAGGACTGTATTGAACATTTTTTAAAAATACAAGGATAAAAGTGAACAATGACCCCATTTTCAGCGACGAAAAGAATGAAATACGCAATACACAAGGACTGTATTGAACATTTTTAAAATACAAGGATAAAAGTGAACAATGACACCATTTTCAGGGACGAAAAGTGTAATTAATCCTTTTGTAAACATGTTAAAATATGGAGACTCCAGAAGAAAGGAAACTTTTCAAGGAGAATTCGGGCCAATACAGAGTATTTTGGACGAAAATACCATTCCATACGGAGTCCCATAAGGAGGGTATAGACTTTGAAAATGAAGGCCCCCCTCCTAGTCCGTATAGGACCTCGTATGGGTCCATACGGAGTCCCGTACGGATTGACAAAGGTCCGTATAAGGCCACTTGAGAGATATACGGGCCCGTATATGACCTCGTATATAGGACCATATGGTGTAAATTTCCAGCAAAAGTTTGAATCCAGCCAAGAGCAAAATTGGAAAGGGACGCCCCAAAACCCTAGTAGGTGATATAAATACGAATGAAAAAGAGGTTTTTGGGGGCTTCGTGGAGAGAAAGAGAGTGAGAGGGGGAGCTTCATCATCTTCATCATCTTGGCTTGGATGAGAGGGCTTTTGAAGGGTCTCTCATCTCAAGACTCTAGAAGGAGAGAAAAAGGGGCAAGAGTTCAAGGAAGGAATCAAGCGGATCACCAACGATATATGTAATAGGGTTTTTCATTATGAGTCTTTTGATTTCATCTCTCTTTGTTATGGATTGTTGCTCTCCTTTGATGGAGAGCTAATTTGCAGATACTTGGGTATTGATGAACCCTTAGATAGGTTTTAATTTATTTTGTTTTCTATATTGAATGCTTGGATGAGTTTCTTGATGTCTATTGGATGTTTTATATTGATGTATTAATCCCTCTATGTCGCGAGAGCCCAGAGAGATTTTTATAGTCCATATGGGGGAAGATGCCAATGCTTCCCCATGTGTAGACCATCTCCAATAGAGGGGATTATGAGTATACCATGAATCCGGATACTAAGGAGAGCGAATCGTTTCGATTTCTTATTCCCATAATCCTCCCAAGAGATAGGTTCCCTAAAACATCATCGGTAAGGGCACTAGGTTTAATAATTCTCCTCGAAAGAGGGAGTGAAAACATATTTGGAACCCTTGGCCAATAATTCTCCAAGTATTAACATAGTTAGCATTATCAATCTTTGAGAAATCCAAGGGGGATTCAATCACCAAAATATCCCCTTCTATGATGGATTATCTATAAGAGTAATTTGATTCCATAATTTACATTGTTAATTTCTACGGTTTACAATTAGTTTAATCACCCAATCTTTGATCGACTAGATAATAGATAATTAGTGGGTACTAGTACTTCCTTCTCTCTAAGGATCGATAACCCGACTTCTTAGTCCACTTACTACTTGATTCGAACAATTGCGGATATTACGCATCAAGTTTTTGGCGCCATTGCCGGGGAGTTTTAGGATTACTAGGAAAACTAGGAGTTTATTAATTTAGTCATCTTATTTATTTTCTTTATTGCATTCTGCTTTTCTTTCTCTCATTTGATTTGTTCACTAACCATTCTAATCCTCTCGTTGTGTTTATGCGAGGAATCATATGGCAAATCTCAAGAATATGATGTTACACAAGTTGGATATACTTAAACAATAGATTGAGGATAAACTAGTAAATCAATAGAGGGATACTTGTCAACATTCATTGCTTGAAAGTGAGGAAAGTGCGGAGTACATTCATATGTCAAGAGATACATGATAAGTGTTCATTTGAGCATAATTTTATATCATATTCCTATATGCTTGGCATGTAATTTTGAAGACTTTTTGCCTACAGATACTTAAAATGTATTCATACGGATAAACAGGGCAGAATACTAGGACCCCGGGAGAAAGAAACCATTTCGAGAGAAACCGGGACCTCAGAGCACCCAGAAGAGCCCATACGGGCATTTATACGGGCTGACATACAGTTGTATACTGGCACCTGAAGGGAATACAGGCCAGTATACGGCTCATATGATAGACCGTATGGAGATGGCTGGCTCGTATATGGGCCTCTACGTCGTAAATTTCAGCGAATCTGCAGATTTAGAAGGGGGCAAATTGGTAAATCTCACCTCTAAAACCCTAGAGGTATAAAAGCTGACTAATAAGGGTTTAGAAGGGAGGAAGTAGCTTGGGGAGAGAGCCGAATCTTGGGGAAAGCTTGGAGATTTTCATCTTGAAGCTATTAGAGCAAGAAGAGGGGAAAACATTGGAAGAGAATTAAGGAAGCTATCAATGGTGCATTCATTAGTGCTATTCATTATGATTTCCTTGTTGGTCTTCATCTTTGTTTTGTATTGTTGCCCCCCTTTCATGGAGGGCTTGTAGATGTTTGGATAATTGATGAACCCTTGGACATGTTTTAATTAATGTTATCTCTCTATCTTCGATTGTTTGGTTGAATCTCATTGAGTCTATTGGATGTTTGAATGTAAGTTAATCCCTCTACGTTGCGAGAGCCCGGAGGGATTTTCATACTCCATATGGGGGAAGAAGTAAACGCCTCCCCGTGTATAGACCATCTCCAATAGAGGGGATTGTGAGTATACCGGGAACCCGGGTACTAAGGAGAGCGAGTCCTTTAGATGTATTATTCCCATAATCTCTCCAAGAATTAGGTTCCCCAGAACATCATCGGTAAGGGCACTAGGATTAGTAACTCGCATCGAGAGAGGGAGTGAAAGTACTATAGGAACCCTTCGCCAAGGATAAACCAAATGTCAAGATAGAGAGTAGCATTCATCTTTTAGAAGTCCAAGGGGGATTCAATTGTCCGAGCATCTCCCTTTTATGATTGTTTAACCTTAAGAGCAACTCAATTCGCTTGTTTGTGTTTTCAATTGATTAGTTTAGAATTAGCATAATCAACCACCTTTGGATAGACTAGATAGTAGATTAATAGTGGGTGCTAGTACTTCCATCTCCCTGAGGATCGATAACCCAACTTTCAAGTCTACTCTAATACTTGTTACGACCCGTAAACTTGCGGTCGCATCGGATCAAGTTTTTGGCGCCATTGTCCGAGAGAATTGGATTACTAGGAAAGCTAGGAATTTACTACTGTAGTCATTTTTATTTCTTTACTTTCTTTCTTTGTTTTGCTTTTCATTCCATTGAAATTTTGGATACTAATCTTCACTTTCTGAACATCTTGAGAGGTATCTATTGCATGACCCGCAAGAACTTTAAAGGATTTCTTGATGTTGACAGTGAGATTGAAAGAACCTTCCACCGGAGATTGAGAGAAATTGAAGGAGCACTTCCGGAAACCTCTTCGGAGTTGGAATATTTTACTCCTATCGAAGTTATTGGTGAAGCAAGGGAAGTACCAATTATGGCCGAGAGAAGGGAAACGTTGGCCGAATATGAGAGATCTCATTACACTGGGGAGGAGTTCAGTGTTCACCCTCCGAATGTCAACATGAACAATTTTGAGATCAAGCCAAGCACAATGAGCATGAATCAGAACACAGCTCAATTTGATGGGAGACCCGATGAAGATCCTCATGCACATCTAGCAAAGTTTATCCAGATTAGCAACATGTTCAAGATCAATGGGGTTTCCGATGATGTAATTCGGTTGAGACTTTTTCCATTCAGTTTGCGGGAATGTGCATATAGGGGGCTTACTTCGTTACCTGTCTGTTCCATCTATACTTGGGCTGAGATACTAGTGAAATTATTGGGCCGCTACTTTCCACCAAGCAAAGCCGTAAAGCTAAGGTTGGACATCTCCGCCTTTAAACAAGGCCCTACCAAAACATTTTTTGAAGCCTACGAGCGATAGGAAGATTTGCTCCGGCGTTGTCCACAACATGGTCTAGACCCCTGTGCCAAGGTAAGAACATTCTACAATGGGTTGGATAACTCGACTAGACAATTGTTGAATGTCGCCGCCAGCGGATCATTGGGGAACAAACACCCAAAGGATACCAAACAAATTTTTGAAGACATTGCTAGTAATGAAGCCCATTGGTCTACAATAGATAAGCAAGTTAAAAAGGTTGGGTCCGTCGATGAACCTATAATTTGTGATCCAATTTTTGGTGAAAAGTTGGATATGTTGACAATGAAAATTGAGCTATTAACAACCGGTAGTAGCTCGAGGTCTGCTACGGTTATGTATTGCAATACTTGTGGGGGAGGGCATAAAGCATCAAATTGTCCCTAGCAAGCACTGAGATACTTCCCATGTAGCAAGTACAATATATAGGGAATTGTCCAAGGCAACTTGATGGTCAATATCGACCATATGCTGCTCCTAAATGGACCGATCCGGCTTTGTCTTATGGAAATCCACAAGCAGGACAATACCCTCCCAGTTTCCAACACCCTCCAAAGCCTCAAGAGAATAAGTTTAACTTGGAGGAGATGATCGTGAAGTATATGCAGATTAATGACACTACAATTCAGAATCTACAAGCCCCAGTCCACAACTTGGAGAATCAAATTTGGCAAATGGCAAAATCTCTAGCCGAGAGACCCCAAGGTAGTTTGCTGGGCAACACGGAGGAGAACCCTCGGGGAGAGCTATGTAAGGCCATCACTTTGAGAAGTGGAAAGGAGGTGGAACTCCCTGTTCCAAAGCCTCAAGTAAACACTCCCATAGAGATCGAGGATTCCGGACATGTCGTTAACTCCGAAGAAGTGAAGAAGGGAAAGGAGAAACCCTTAGAGACATCACCCGTACCTCCATACCAACCTCAAGTTCCTTACCCGACGAGGTTGAACAAAGATAACGAAGATGCCCAATTGATGAAGTTCAAGGGTATGCTGAAGCAATTACACATCAATATGCCATTGGTAGAAGTTTTAGCCCAAATGCCTAAATATGCAAAATTTATGAAGGATCTACTCGCCAAAAAGAAGAAATTGGAAGATGTGGATGCTGTAACACTCAATGCTCAATGCTCTGCCGTTATCCAACAAGCTATGCCCAAGAAGTTAAAGGATCCGGGTAGCTTTGTGGTCCCTTGCATCCTTGGAGAAGGGGTCACAAGGAAGGCATTGGCGGATTCTGGGGCAAGTATCAATGTGATGCCCTATAAATTATACATGAAGCTCGGCCTCGAAGAGCCTAAGCCTACGGGGATGACACTGCAGTTGGCTGACCAATTTGTGAGAAGGCCGAAAGGAATAGCTGAAGATGTGCTTGGTCAGATCAAGCAATTTGTTTTCCCGGCCGATTTTGTGCTTTTAGATGTTGATGATGAGGTCGACGTGCCTATCATTCTTAGGCGACCTTGCCTCACCACTGGTCAAGCCATGGAAGATCATGCGTAAGGTAAGCTTGCTTTGAGGGTGGGAGATCAAAAGGTCGTATTTTAATTTCCCGACGCAATGCGGCACTCAATGGCCCAAGATGACACCTCATATTGCATTGACGAGGCGGATAAAATCACTTTAGAGTGTATAGAAGACTTACTAATGATGGATCCACTATACCCCTATTTGGGGGAACAAGAGAGACACTCAGAGGACGTGCAAGGGAGTTATATTCCATCAAAGGAAAAAACAGTGAAGGTCAAGAAAAGAAGAAAAATCCTTTCCACGTACAATATGCTGGAAAAAGGTGTAAGAGAAGGGGGTAAGCATAAAACCATCCGCTCACAATACCTCCAAAGGGAGCCCAAGTGTGGAGAATAACAATAGATCAATTTATGCCAACTTGGGAATGTTTTTATTTGGACAATGCTTTAAGGGAGGAGCCAATGAAAGCTTCAAGGTATTTGAACCCCAATGAGGTAAGGTGAAGGTACATCAAGCTAATGACGTTAAACAATCGCTTCTTGGGAGGCAACCCAAGTTATAGAAATTTTCTCTAGTTACAATTTCTTTTGATTAGTTAGATTGTATGTGCTTGGAATAAATGAATGAGACGTTTCATGTCCATTTTCATTGTATATTGTACTATCTTGCTGGTTGTTCTATCCATTCAATGCCCTATATTCATAATTGTCATTAGGTAGCGAGGAGGATTCGAATAGTGTCGTGGATTGGCTGCAAAAGCCAAACCCAGGCCTATACGGGGTGTCATACGGCCTATCATACGGCAGTATGACCCCTCCAATAGAGTATACGGGCTGTCATATGGCCCGTATACAAGGCCATATGACCAGGCCAGTCGAATATACGGGCTGATATACAGCCCGTATACGACAGGATTTGGACGCTATAAAGGGCGATTTTTCCATTTCTTTTTCAAACCCTAGCCGACCCCACTCTCCTCCAAGTCGATTCGAGTCCTCTCTTCATCAACGCAGCCTAGACTCTTGATTTGGGCTCTCATTCTCCCTAGGTATGATCTCTAATGCTTTGATTTGTCGATTTGATCCATCATCATCATGTTTAGAACCCTACGGATTGAATGAATGTGTTTTGAATGGATTTTTGTCAAATTTCTATGGGAATGTATTGATTTAAGGTATGTTCAGAGTTTAGGAAAAGAAATATGGTGAATGGCATGTAAATGAGGTTGTATACGCCATTGGGGGTTGGCACCACCGTCCCCAGGCGCATACGGGCCGTATGGCCCTCAAGTGTACCCATACAGGCTAATATACAGCCCGTATGGAATCCCGTATAGCTCCTAGGTGGGGTCAAACGGGACGTATACCTACCCGTATGGATGCCCGTATAGGGCCCATCAAGGGCTGTAGTGCGCAAATTTTTGTTTGATTAATCTCTTCAATACTCCCATTAGCACTAACACCCCTTTCGATTGTTTTGTAAACATGCCGAGTAAAGTAACAACGTCCAAGAGGAGAAGGACCGGGAAAGGCTCCTCCACCACACCGCAATTTGAAGAGGAGCGCTTCTTCCCCCGCTACCAAAGGCTAGCCGCCAAGCCCTTCGCACGAACACGGTACATCGATTAGGGAGTGACCACCGAGCTTGGGATCGCGGACCTAGTGCAGAGCATGTTCGCGGTGGGTGGATGGGACAAGGTGTTCTCCATCAACCACGAGACCTTCCGCGAGGGGATCCTCGTGGTCCTGAGCACATTTGAGGCCGACCGGAGTGCCATCCAGGAGCTCTCCCTCACGACGATCTCATTTAAGCTTTTCGGGGAGAAGAAGATCATGAGCTACATCCGCTTCTCGATGCTCATGGGATTCTATGATAGGGACGCCTTCCACACTCGCCTCCTCACTTCCATCCCGGAAGACATCATCAAACCCACGCGCTACTGGATCTAGCTCAGGGGACACTATGGGAACCAGAGTGCATCCTGCATGAATGATCCGGTCCACTGCTTCATCTACGCCCTAGTCAACCGCTCCATCGCGGGGCGAGATGACAGCACCGGGAAGGTCACCATCAGCGACATTTCATTCTCTACAGCATTTTTGAGCGGGTACCTATCCATTTAGGATATGTTCTTGCCGACTACTTGGTGCACTAGGGGACCCATACCCGGTTGAATACCATCACTACGGGGCCCTACATTACCCGCCTCATTATTAGTAAGGGCCTCGAGGAGAAGACTGAGAGCATGGAGAGACTCTAGTTCATGTCTGGCTTGGGAATGAGTACTTTATGCCAGATGGGGTTCGTCAAGCACTTCGGGAGCCGCTACACACTGGTCGGCCAAAGCGCTGATAGCTCTGAGAATGACGAGGAGTCAGACTAAGAGGACTTCGACATCCCATCTCCCACAGGCAAGCTCCCATCTTCAACGAGCAGGAGCCGATTCGAGCAACTGTAGGAGCAGATCTCGGACATTTACGCCACCTAGGATATGATTCTCACGGAGAACCGCCGCCTGGGCGACCAGTTTACGGACCTGTACCTCTTCATCCGCGGGCATCTAGCATTTGCTCCTCCTCCAGCACAGGGACCCCTAGAGCAGCACTCGAGGTACCAGCGGATGACCTGGCAACTTGAGGACTTGGACATTTCTTTTGCATTGTATTGATGAGACTTTATTTTCTTGTGCACTTTTTAATTTCTTGTTTATTGGATTTATGACTTTATTTTCTGTACCATGTATGGCTAGCAAGGGCATCGCCCTACTACACTTATCCTTGTTTGTTTTCTATGGACTCCTTTGCTTTCCCATTCTTTTCTAGGGAGTTATGATGATCTTTCCCTTGATTTGCAGAGAAAGAACTTATATCTATATTCCCCGATAGTCGCCAAGCACCAACTTCATGAAAATCGATTGGCACATCAAATTAACCGGGAAAGTTTTTGTTCACCTTTCTCTATGCATATTTAATATTGGAATTATTGCATACATTGAGGACAATGTACAACTTTAAGTGTGGAGATGGGTAGCTACCTATCCTTTATCTTTATACATCCATAGCAAAACTTGAAGTGTGGAGATAGGTAGCTATTAGTGAAATTTATTGCAAATTTTTAAATTTTTCATGACTAGCATGCCTCGAAAAAGGCCTTAAGGAGACATGTTGGCTGATAAGTGTTCATTTGACCTATATTTCGTATCATATTATGCATGTTTATTATGAGTTTTAGAGGAGTTTCAGCCACCGATACTTAAAAAAAGGTTTATTTTTGTGAACAAGGCAAAATAGGGAGACTCCGGAGAAAAGGAAGCGTTTGGAGAAGATTTCGGGCCAAAACAGGACAAAAGAGAGTGAAGACCCAGGCTATACGGGGTACCATACGGACCCGTATGAACCTGGGCAGAGAGGGCCTCGACTCCAACCTCGTATGAGTCCATACGGGGTCCCATACGGACTGACAGAGCCCCGTATACTATGACCTGTGAAGTCATACGGACCCGTATGGGAGTCCGTATGGAAGTCTGTATGGCGTAAGTTTCCAGCGACGATTTGATCCGCTCAGGGGTAAAAACGTAAAAGAACCCAAAACCTTAGTATCAACTATAAAAGGGAAAGCCTAATTAGGTTTTGGGGGATCTTGCCTCTTGGATTAGAAAACCTTGGAGAGAAAGAAAGAGATAGAGGAGGAGCCTCATCATCATCTTCTTCCCCAACTTGGAGGAGAGGGCATCGGAGGGGTTTCTCACCTCGAAGCTCTAGAAGGAAAGAAGGAAGGGCGAGCAAGCGAAGGATCCACCTACTTTCATCAATAGGGATTTTTTATTTGAGATTCATGTTTTCATCTTCCTTCATCGTTGTGGATCGTTGCCCTCCATTGATGGAGGACTAATTTCTTGATGCTTGGGTGCAGATGAACCTTTGGATGTTATTTTAATTAAATTAGTGTTTCTATGTTAATTGCTTGCATGATTTCATTAGGTCTATTGGATGATTTGTATTGAGGTATTAGTCTCTCTATGTTGCGAGAGCCCGGAAAGACTATTATTGTCGATCCCATGTGGGGAAGACGCTAACGCATACTCC
This sequence comes from Dioscorea zingiberensis, assembly GCA_026586065.1. NCBI lineage: Eukaryota > Viridiplantae > Streptophyta > Magnoliopsida > Dioscoreales > Dioscoreaceae > Dioscorea > Dioscorea zingiberensis. The sequence goes on along the minus strand of CM048821.1, from coordinate 39,329,421 downwards.
CAATGCAGTGTAGACTTTCTCCAATAGAGAGGATTAGGAGTACACCGGGAGCCCGGGTACTAAAGAGGGCGATTCTTTTACATTGTTTATTCCCATAATCTTCCCAACTTAGGTCGAGACATCATCGGTGAGAGCATTAGATTAGTAACTCATCTCTGGTGGAGAGAGTGAAAGCATATTAGGTACCTTTGGCCAATGAATTATCAAGCATTGACATAGTTCACACTAATCAATCTCATCAAATCCAAAGGGGATTCGAACACCCAAGTATCCCTTTCTTGATTGAATTTCTCCAAGTATTAAGCGATTGTGCTATTATAATTTCTAAGTTCTAGGTTTAGAGTTAGTTGATAGTCACCAATTTCCGATCGATTAGATAATAGACAAATTGATAGTACTAGTACCTCCTTCTCCCTGAGGATCGATAACCACACTTCAAGTCCACTTTATTACTTGATTCGACCAGTATACTTGCGGTTAGAATGCATCAAGTTTTTGGCGCCGTTGCTGGGGAGTTTTAGGACTACTAGGAAATCTAGGAGTTTATTAATTTAGTCATACTATCTTTTTGCACTTTAATTTTTATTTTGTTTTATTTGTTTCGTGATTATTGATTTCTCTCAATTTTTTATTGCAAGGTGTTGATGTATGACCCGAAAGAACTCTAAGGACCTTGTTGAAGCCGATAGTTAAATTGAACGGACTTTTCATAGAAGGTTGAGAGAAGTGGAGGAATCAAATCCAGGACCCCCTTCGGGGTCGGAGAACTCTATACCTACTGAAGGCAGTTTGGAAGTTAGAGAGATTCTTGTCATAGCGGGAAGACGACTTACACTATCTGAGTATGAAATGTCTCACTACACAGGGGAGGAGTTCAGTATGCATCCTCCTAATGTGAACATGAATAACTTCGAGATCAAGTTGAGCACTATGACTATGATCCAGAATTAAGCCGAGTTTGATGGAAGGCCGGATGAAGACCCTCACGCTCATATTGCCAAGTTTGTTCAGATTTGCAACATGTTCAAGATTAATGGGGCATCCGATGACGCCATTCGATTGAGGTTGTTTCCCTTCAGTTTGAGAGAAGGAGCCTATAGGTGGTTGAATTCGCTTCCATCGGGATCTATTCGCACATGGGCCGAGATGCTTGATAAGTTCCTTGGGCGGTACTTCCCACCTAGCAAGGCCGCGAAGCTTAGATTGGACATCTCTTCTTTCAAGCAAGGACCCAATGAGTCATTCTATGAAGCTTATGAGAGATACAAAGACCTACTCCGGCGTTGCCCCCAACATGGGTTGGACGATTGTGCTAAAGTACGAACCTTCTACAATGGATTAGATGATGCAACACGACATTTAGTTGATGCGGCCGCTGGAGGCTCTTTGGGAAATAAATATCCGGATGACGCCGAGAAGATTTTTGAAGACATGGCTAGCAATGAAGCCCATTGGTCTACTTGTGGGAAACATGCTAAATTGGTGAACTCCTTGAATGAAACCAATACAATTGATGTAGCTCTCACGGAGAAGTTGGACGTCTTGACAAGAAAGATCGAGGCGTTGACCACCGGTAGTCCCTCAAGATCGTCTCCGGTGTTATCTTGCAATACTTGTGGTGGAGGGCATGACATGATAAGTTGCCCAATTATGAGCATAGAGAATCTCACCATGGAGCAAGTACAATACTTGAACAACAATCAAGGGTAACCGGGGGGGCAATACAGAGCTTTTGCACCCAAGTGGAACCACCCCGGGTTGGCATACGGGAATCCTCAAGGGGGGCAATACCCGCCGGGTTTCCAACATCCCCCGAAGCCACAAGAGAGAAAGACAAGCTTAGAGGAAATGATGTTGAAGATTGTGCAAGATAATTAAGCAACTATCCAAAATTTACAAGTCACTGTGCAGAATTTAGAGAATCAAATGGGCCAAATGGCCAAGACACTTTCTGAGAGGCCGCAAGGAAGTTTGCCTAGCAACACGGAGACAAACCCACGTGAGCAATGCAAAGCAATCACTTTAAGGAGTAGCAAAGAAGTTGACCTTCCGGTGGAGAAGCTACAAGAGAAAAGTTCAATTGAAAAAGACGCATCGGTACCCGTTGCTACTTCCAATGAAGAGAAGAAAGACAAAGAGGAAGCATCACCTATTCCTCCATACCAACCAAAAATTCCTTATCCAGCAAGATTGAGAAAGGATAAGGAAGATGCCCAATTTGCAAAGTTCACAAGCATGCTAAAGCAACTACAAATTAGCTTGCCATTGGTGGATGTCCTAGCCCAAATGTCGAAGTATGAAAAATTCATGAAGGACCTCCTATCCAATAAGAGGAAGTTGGAGGAAGTGGGTGCCGTTACTCTCAATGCCCAATGTTCGGCCGTTCTGCAACACGACTTGCACAAGAAACTCAAAGATCCGGGTAGTTTCATTATTCCATGTACACTTGGTGAGGGGATCATCAAGAAGGCGTTAGCGGATTCAGGAGCAAGTATTAATGTGATGCCGTATAACTTATACGTGACGCTTGGGCTTGATGACCCAAAGCCTACAGGGATGACAATACAATTGGCGGATCGGTCTGTGAAGAGGCCCAAGTGCTTAGCCGAAGATGTCCTCATCAAGATTAATGATTTTGTATTCCAGGCCGATTTTGTTCTTTTGGATGTCGATGACAATGTGGATGTGCCCATCATCCTCGGGCGTCCTTTCCTTGCTACCGCCCAAGCACTTGAAGATCATGCCCAAGGGAAGCTTGCACTAAGAGTGGGGGATCAAGAAGTGGTCTTCCAAATACCCGAGGCAATGCAACACACCATGGCCCAAGACGATACATCCTATAGTGTGGATGACATCAATCTAATCACCTCTAGTTGTATGGAAGATCTCTTGATGGTAACTTCCTCGTATGAGAAAGTGGAGGAAGAAATTGAGGAAATCAAGGTCAAGAGGCCAAAGAAGAAGAAGCACAAGAAGTTTAGGAAGGAATGGAGGCCAGTAAGAAAAGAGGAACTCAATACCATAGAAGAACCAACTTTGGAGCCGAACATTTGCTCAATCTACACCAAATTGGGGAGGTATTTACTTGGCAAACTTTCCAATAGGAAGGACAATGAAATCTTCAAGGTATTTGAGCCTCCATGAGGTAGGTTGAAGGTACGTCAAGCTAGTGATGTTAAACAAGCGCTTCTTCGTAGGCAACCCAAGTGCTAAAAATTTTCTCTTTTAGTTTCAGTTTGTTTTCAATTCTAGTTTATATTAGCTAATATTAGTGTTTGAAATAAATGATCGAATGTCTCGTATACACTCTTTGCATGCTTTTGAATGTTTAGATTAGCCCTAGAATTATAATCATGATTATACCGACCAGGAGGGGCTGTATAAGCCATTCTCCAGGTTCATACGGAGTCCCATACAGACTCGTATGATACTCCGTATGAGGGAGCCTGTGGGTCCATACGGGATACCATACGGACCCGTATTGAGGTCCGTATGAAGTCAGCTGAAAGACACGATATGAAGTGTTTTAAATAAAACGCCACAACCCTTCAATTTCTTTATAACCCTAGCCGCGCCTCCTCCATCCTCCACTCCTTTTGCTCCAGCGACTTTGATTTCTTGGATTTGGGCATCAATCCACCATAGGTACGAAGCTATATCTTGTTTTTATGGATTAAAATCGTATTCTTCATGCTTAGAAACTTAGGGATGATGTGGATTGAATCGAATGAAGATTAAACCATATTTTGGCTTGGATTGCATGTTTTTCATGGTGGAATCTCTATTTTATGCATATATAGCGTATTAGGGGCGTTGTAGAGACAAGATTTGAGGTAAACAAGCCAAAAAACTCCTTGGCCGTGGGCTTGCCCGCGGCTAGGTGCATATGGACCTATCCGTATGTCCATACGGTCTTCTATACGGACCCGTATGGGACCCCGTACAGGTTTACAGGCTGCCCCATACGGACCTCTTACAGTCCGTATATAACTCCGTATGGGGGGGTAATTTAGGCATTCTCGTGCAATTTTTCTCTTGAATTCATATTTTCTAAATTGCACTAACAACCCTTTTAATGTTTTTGCAGAAATGCCGAAGAGGAAGATCCTAGCATCGAAGAAGAGGAAGACCACTTGGGGGAGTTCCTCCACCGGAGCACCTCAGTTTACCGACGAGGTGTTCCAGACCCGCTACCATTGCCTGTCCTCCCGGAGGTTTGGTCGCACCCCAGTGATCGACTAGGGCATCTGCTCCCAGTTAGTCATCACCGACCGCGTTCGGGAGATGATCTCTTTTGGCGGATGGGACCGCATCTTCTCACTTGACCACGAGGTCTTCAGAGGACCTACCCTAGAGGTCCTCAGCACCTTCGAGGCGGACAGAAGCCTTGATGGGAGAAGAAGCACACCGCCGTCACTTTCGGCTCTTGGGAGGCGGTTACGAGATGAGCTACACGCAGTTCTCCATCTACATGGGTATATACGACCACGAGTACACGTACGAGCGGGAGTATGACCACCTGATTACATCTTTCCCCGAGAGCACTATCTCCTCCTCCCGTTACTAACTCCAGTTGGGCGGGCGCTACAACAACAACAAGGCGTCCCTGATGGCTGACCCAGTACACAGATACATCCATGCACTACTCAGTCGCACGATCGTTGGTCGTAGTCACAACTATGGGGTGGTCATCTTCACAGAGCGCCTATTCCTCTACAGCTTGATCGAGAGAGTGCCAATCCACCTAGGATACGCACTTTCGTGACTACTTCTGAAAGCAAAGGTAACATCAAGCTGACGGACATCTATACCGGGCTATACATCACCAGACTCATCATGGGCATTGGCCTTGAGGCCGAGCTGCAGGGAGAGACACCTCTACAGCTGGTCACCCCGCTAGACATGACCACACTCATCCAGATGAGGCTCGTCAGCCTTGGTGAAGCGCGCTTAGATCTTGATCGGCCATACCATACAGCGATTCGACTAGCGTGCATCGGTTCGCCTACCGAGGACTCCTGCAAGACTCATGAGTCAGCAATGACAGCCGCTCGCAAGATGCACCTGTGAGCCGGCCAAAGACGGGGTGGAGGACCAGCTGATGGTGATTCGCACTACCCAGGAGACACTTCTGGAGGAGCACCGTCAGATGAGGGAGCAGCTCACCGAGCTTTCTCTCTTTATCCGCAGGCATCCAACCTTTAAACCTCTTACACCTCCAGCACCAGCAGATGACGAGCCAGCAACAGACCTTTGAGATTTCTTTCATTTACCTCCAGACTTTTGTTTATTTTCTATTTTACTTACTAGCAAGGGCATCACCCTGCTACCCTATCCTTTGTCATTATCATTGGTAGATCCTTTGTTTTATATTCTTCTGTAGAGTTAATGATTCTTCTTTTGCAGATGGAAAACGGATCAATACCCCCATATTTTCGAGGACCCATGAATTCGAGCAGAACGACCACGTCCACCATATTTTCAAGGGAGTCTTAATTCACCTTTCTCCACACTTAATTATTTTGATACATTGAGGACAATATAGGTTTTAAAAGTGGGGATGGGTGGCTACTTATCTCCTTTAGAATTATTGCAAATATTTAAGTGTGGAGATAAGTGGCCATTATTAGCATCGTTGAAAATCTTTATAGCATGCATGATATGTGTAATTAGGACCTTGTTGAGAAATAACTTTGACATGTTTTTATTCCTAGTGCACCATCATATACTAGAATGTTGAAATTCTTCCATTGAAACACCATGAGCATTAGAGACAATCCTTGTGACAATCATGACTGCTAGGGACAATAGATAACCCATTGCCGTGTTCTTTTGACTTTAATAGCTAAACATTGTTTTCAATGACTCCAAGAAATTTCGTGGCACTAGTTCAAATTTGTTAAACCCCTCATAATATACATAGTTGACAAGTATCATAGCTTTGCAAAATACCTGTTAATTAATAAAGACAGTGTTCCGATGCTTTTGGAGACAAAGTAGGTTGGGGTCCCGGCTCCTAATCAGAGTGTTCCTCAATTCGAAAAGTCACTACTTAGCATGAACACCCATGGGTAAAGTTGTAACCACCTAAGTAGCTAAGGGTTCAGGTGCCTAATCAGCATGGATCCTCTGCAAAAGGGAGGGGCTACACTCTACCTTGATCTTCAGTACGGGAAAGTAGGATCTAAAGGATGCCCTTAAAAAAAAAAAAAAAAGAGATGATGTGTGTGGATAAAGTTTGTTTTGATTATAAGTTTATGAGACTTTGTCCATCATCCATCTAGGGGGGAAACTCTTTTGATCTTAAGGCCTCAAGGACTTTCTAGAGTCCACTGAGGGCATGTTTGTCTTGCTAAGACTTTAGAACACGGCATGTAGAGTGAACAAGCTTCTGTCCAGAGCTATAACGAAATATCACGGGATCGATCTAGACCCTAGTGTAGATATAGGAGAACACATCATGATTGTGTACATGGAATAAAATTCACACATAATTTCTATGACACAAAGTCGAACACTTATCTTCTTTTATTGATTTCTTTTCTTTGCTTGAGGACAAGCAAACCTTTAAGTATGGAGATATATGATAAGTGTTCATTTGACCTATATTTCGTATCATATTATGCATGTTTATTATGAGTTTTAGAGGAGTTCCAGCCCACCGATACTTAAAAAAAGGTTTATTTTTGTGAACATGGCAAAATAGGGAGACTCCGGAGAAAAGGAAGCGTTTGGAGAAGATTTCGGGCCAAAACAAGACAAAAGAGAGTGAAGACCCAAGCTATACGGGGTACCATACGGACCCGTATGAACCAGGGCAGAGAGGGCCTCGACTCCAACCTCGTATGAGACCTCATATGAGTCCATACGGGGTCTTATACGGACTGACAGAGCCCCGTATACTATGAACTGTGAAGTCATACGGACCCGTATGGGAGTCCATATGGAAGACCGTATGGCGTAAGTTTCCAGAGACGATTTGATCCGCCCAGGGGTAAAAACGGAAAAGAATCCAAAACCCTAGTATCAACTATAAAAGGGAAAGCCTAATTAGGTTTTGGGGGATCTTGCCTCTTGGATTAGAAAACCTTGGAGAGAAAGAGAGAGCTAGAGGAGGAGCCTCATCATCATCTTCTTCCCCAACTTGGAGGAGAGGGCATTGGAGGGGTTCCTCACCTCGAAGCTCTAAAAGGCAAGAAGGAAGGGCGAGCAAGCGAAGGATCCACCTACTTTCATCAATAGGGAGTTTTAATTTGAGATTCATGTTTTCATCTTCCTTCATCGTTGTGGATTGTTGCCCTCCATTGATGGAGGGCTAATTTCTTGATGCTTGGATGTAGATGAACCTTTGGATGTTATTTTAATTAAATTAGTGTTTCTATGTTAATTGCTTGCATGATTTCATTAGGTCTATTGGATGATTTGTATTGAGGTATTAGTCTCTCTACATTGCGAGAGCCCGGAAAGACTATTGTCGTCCATGTGGGGGAAGACGCGAACGCCTACCTAAGTGTAGACTTTCTCCAATAGAGAGGATTAGGAGTATACCGGGAGCTCGGGTACTAAAGAGGGCGATTCTTTTACATTGTTTATTCCCCTAATCTTCCCAAATTAGGTCGAGACATCATCGGTGAGAGCATTAGATTAGTAACTCATCTCTAGTGGAGACAGTGAAAGCATATTAGGTACCTTTGGCCAGTGAATTATCAAGCATTGACATAGTTCACACTAATCAATCTCATAAAATCCAAAGGGGATTCGAACACCCAAGTATCCCTTTCTTGATTGAATTTCTCCAAGTATTAAGCAATTGTGCAATTTCAATTTCTAAGTTCTAGGTTTAGAGTTAGTTGATAGTCACCCAATTTCCGATCGATTAGATAATAGACAAATAGATAGTACTAGTACCTCCTTCTCCCTGAGGATCGATAACCCGACTTCAAGTCCACTTTATTACTTGATTCGACCCGTACACTTGCGGTTAGAACGCAACATTGGCACACTCTATTTCTAGGGCACCATCTTGGCACATAATTTTGTTAAACTCTCCTATGAAACGCTATGGGCATTTAAAGAACATCTCTATGACAATTATTATCTTTAGTGACAATAGATAACCCATTGCCATATTCTGTGTACTTTAATAGCTAAACACATTTTTCAATGGCTCCAAGAGATCTTGGGGCACTAATTCAATTCATTAACCCCTCATAATATGACCTAGTGGACAAGTAGGGAGAGAATAAAATAGTTGTACATAACAATCGCAAAGAAATAAAGACAGTGTTCCGCTGCTTATTTTGATGAAGTAGTTTGGGGTTCCGGCTCCCTATAACAGCGTCCCTCAATTCGAAAAATCATTACTTAGCATGAACACAACCATGCAGAGTTGTAATCATCTTGGTAGCTAAGTGCCCCTGTGCCGAATCAGTATGAGCACTCTACAAAGAGGAGGAACTACAACTACACTCTACATTGGTCTTTAATATAGGAAAGTCGGATCCATTAGAGATGCCCTACCAATTAAAAAAAAAAAAAACTATCTTCCTATTTGCCCACCACTTATCTAATCTGAAGGGATTTCACTGATCTTAAGGCCTAAAGAAACCTCTAGAGCCAATTGAGGAGGTGTTTGTCTTGCCAAGTTTATTTTATAACATGGCATGTGGAATGAATAAGCTTGGTCTAGAACTATAATGACATCTTGCATGAGATCTATTTAAGCCCTGGTGTGGAAATGGGAGAACAAAGCACATCGGTGGTGAACTTGAAAAGAGTTGAGCCATACATTTCATGGCCAAGAGGATGAATACTTATATTTTCTTTTGTTGATTTCTTTTCTTTGCTTGAGGATAAGCAAACCTTTAAGTGTGGAGATGTTTGATAAGTGTTCATTTGAGCATAATTTTATATCATATTCCTATATGCTTGGCATGTAATTTTGAAGCCTTTTTGCCCACCGATACTTAAAATTTATTCATTCTGATAAACAGGGTAGAATACCAAGATCCCGGTAGAAAGAAAGCATTTCGAGAGAAACCGCGACCTCAGAGTACCCAGAAAGGCCAATACAGGTATTTATACGGTCTGACATATGGCCGTATACTAGCGCTTGAAGGCAATATGGGCCAGTATACGACCCGTATAATAGACCGTATGGAGGTGGCGGCCCATATACGGGCTGATATACGCCCGTATACAGGACCGTACATCATAAATTTCAGCGAATCTGCAGATTTAGAAGGATGTAAATTGGTAAATCTCACCCCTAAAACCCTAGAGGTATAAAAGCCGACTAATGAGGGTTTAAAAGGGAGGAAGCAGCTTAAGGAGAGAGCCGAATCTTGGGGAAAGCTAGGAGATTTTCATCTTGAAGCTATTGGAGCAAGAAGAGGGGAAAGCATTGGAAGAGGATGAAGGAAGCCATGAATGGTGCATTCATTAGTGCTATTCATTATGATTTCCTTGTTTGTCTTCATCTTTGCTTTGTATTGTTGCCCCCCTTTTATGGAGGGCTAATCTTGTAGATGCTTGGATAATTGATGAACTCTTGGACATGTTTTAATCAATGTTATCTCTGTATCTTCGATTGTTTGGTTGAATCTCATTGAGTCTATTGGATGTTTTAATGTAAGTTAATACCTCTCGGTTGTGAGAGCCTGGAGGGATTTTCGTAGTCCATATGGGGGAAGAAGCGAATGCCTACCCGTGTGTAGACTATCTCCAATAGAGGGGATTGTGAGTATACTGGGAACCCTGGTACTAAGGAGAGCAAGTCCTTTAGATGTATTATTCCCATGATCCCTCTAAGAGTTAGGTTCCCTAGAACATCATCAGTAAGGGCACTAGGATTAGTAACTCGCCTTGATAGAGGGAGTGAAAGCACCATAGGAACTCTTGGCCAAGGATCAACCAAATGTCGAGATAGAGAGTAGCATTCATCTTTTAGAAGTCCAAGGTGGATTCAATTGTCCGAGCATCCCCCTTTTATGATTGTTTAACCTTAAGAGCAACTCAATTCATTTGTTTGTGTTTTCAATTGATTAGTTTAGAATTAGCATAATCAACAACCTTTGGATAGACTAGATAGTAGATGAATAGTTGGTGGTAGTACTTCCATCTCCCTTAGGATCGATAACCCAACTTTCAAGTCCACTCTATTACTTGTTACGACCCGTACACTTGCGGTTGCATCGCATCAATACACCTTAAGAAGGGATGTGTGAAGAAATACAACACCGCTGTTCTGACCATTCAAGCAAATTTGCAAATCCTCAACATGATGCTACCATAAATGAAAGGAAATTAATCCAACCAACCCCAAGCAAAATGGTTATAGACCAACAGTTGGAAAACCACCAAGTCCTAGAGGTCAGAGAAAAATGGGAGAAGACAGATGAGAGCATAAATAACATGAAGCCTTCAGTGGAAGAACCTCCAAAGCTTGAATTGAAGGAACTTTCCAATCATCTCGAGTATGCTTTTCTAGATGAAGATTCACAACTCCCAGTCATAATTGCTTCAGGTCTAGCAAACTCACAAAAGGATAAAATGTTGCAAGTACTCAAGAGACGCAAGCAAGCTATTACATCTAAAGTTTCGGATATCAAAGGGATCAACCCATCCCTTTGTACTCATAAAATCATAATGGAAGATAACTACCGACCATCAGTGCAACACCAATGGAGATTGAATCCAAATATGTAGGAAGTTGTGAAGTCAGAAGTCATCAAGCTCCTGGACGCTGGAATTATCTACCCCATCTCAGACAGTGCATGGGTCAGCCCAGTGCAAGTGGTTCCAAAGAAAGTGGGAATGACAGTGGTAACGAATGACAAGAATGAATTGATCCCTACAAGAACTGTTACAGGGTGGAGAATATGCATTGATTATAGGAAGCTGAATGATGCTACAAGGAAGGATCATTTTCTATTACCATTCATCGACCAGATGCTTGAGAGGTTAGCTGGACATTCCTACTATTGTTTTCTTGATGGTATCCGGGGTACTTCCAAATCCCCATCACCCTGGAGGATTAAGAGAAGACCACGTTCACCTGTCCATATGATACATTTGCCTACCGGGGCATGCCTTTCGGGCTATGTAATGCCCCAGCTACCTTTCAGAGATGCATGTTCGCCATTTTTGAAGACTTTGTGGAGGATATCATGGAAGTGTTCAAGGATGACTTGCAGTTTTCGGGGATTCGTTCGATCTTTGTCTTAAGAACCTAGACAAGGTCTTGGAAAGATGCGAGGAAACCAACTTAGTTTTGAGTTGGGAGAAATGTCACTTTATGGTGTAGGATGGAATCGTACTAGGGCACAAGATCTCAAGCAAGAGGATCGAGATAGATAAAGCAAAGGTTGATACTATTAAAAAACTATCACCCCCGAAGTCCGTCAAGGTCAATCAAAGTTTCCTTGGGCATGCCGGGTTTTATAGGAGATTCATAAAGGATTTCTCCAAAATAGCCAAGCCTCTAACAAAATTGTTGGAAAAGGATGCTCCATTTGAATTCAACAAGGAATGCTTGAGTGCTTTTACCACTTTGAAAGACAAGCTTGTGTAAGCACCGATCATGACAATTCCGGATTGGAATCTCCCTTTTAAACTTATGTGTGATGCAAGTGACCATGCCGTGGGGGCAGTTTTGGGACAACGAAAGAACAAGCATTTCCACCTATTTATTACGCAAGCAAAACTTTAACCGACGCCCAAGCAAACAACACTACTACTGAAAAAGAGTTACTTGCAATAGTCTTTGCTTTTGACAAATTCTGTCCTTATCTAATACTTTCCAAAGTGGTGGTCTACACTGATCATTCATTATTACGTTACCTGTTGACCAAGCCAGATGCTAAACCAAGGTTAATTCGTTGGGTACTTCTCCTTCAAGAGTTTGATTTGGAAATCAAGGACAAATAGGGTACTGAAAACTTGGCAGCTGATCACCTCTTTCGTTTGGAGAACCCAGAAAAGGAACATTTAAATGAAGGAGACATTAATGAAGCATTCCCGGACGAACATTTATGTAGCCTCCAAGTAATGCCGGGGTGGCTGAAGACCATTAATGAAGAGGGGGAGACTCCCTGGTTCGCCGATATTACTAACTACCTTGTAGCCAGGATCCTTCCTACTTCCTATGACTATTCACAAAAGAGGAAATTCTTTGCGGAGTTGAAATATTATACATGGGATGATCCATACCTATTCCGAGTTTGTCCTAATCAAGTGGTACGGAGATGTGTTTCGAGGGAAGAAGGGTAGCAGATTCTAGAGCATTGTCACTCAGGACCCACAGGAGGACATTACAGTGCGAATAAATCAGCCCCGAAGGGCCTCGATTCCTGTTTCTATTGGCCAACACATTTTCAAGACTGTCAGAAATATACTCAATCTTGTGACATATGTCAACAATCCGGGAACATATCACAACGTGATGAGATGCCTCTGAACTTGATGAAAGTGTGCGAGGTGTTTGATGCTTGGGGAATAGATTTCATGGGGCCAATCCCAAACTCTTGTGGTAACAGATTCATCTTAGTGGCGGTCGATTATATCTCCAAGTGGGTCGAGGCACAAGCCTTACTCGCTAATGATGCCAGGAGAGTAGTTAAATTCCTCAAGAAATTATTCTCTCGGTTCGGGACACCTAAAGCTATAATTAGTTATCGGGGAACACATTTTTTCAATGCTCATTTTTCTAAAATCCTCAAAAGATATGGCGTTGTGCATCGTACATCTACATCTTATCACCCTCAAATAAGCGGCCAAGTGGAAGTATCAAACCACGTATTGAAGAAAATCCTTAAAGGACTGTTTCGCATAGTAGCAAGGATTGGGCAGATAAATTGGATGATGCACTTTGGGCCTATCGCACCGCCTATGAAGCACCAATAGGGGATACCCCTATAGACTTGTTTATGGGAAATCCTGCTACCTACTGGTCGAACTCGAACATAAAGCTTACTGGGCCACCAAGTTTCTCAATTTTTACACAACTCTTGCAAGTAAAGAAAGAAGATTTCTGTTGGATGAACTTAAAAAATGGTGTTTATCGGCATATGAGAACTCAAGGTTGTTTAAGGAACAAATAAAGAAGCGACATGATCAAACATTGAGACGTCACAAGCAATTCACGAAGGGGGATCATGTGTTACTATTCAATTCAAGGCTCAAGTTATTTCCTGGGAAGCTACGATCAAGGTGGTCCGGACCTTTCGAAGTAACCAATGTTCATCCTTAAGGCGTAGTAGAGATTACCCATCCTGACAAGGGTACATTTAAGGTGAATGGTCATCGTCTCAAACTATACCATGAAGTATACTTTAATGGGAAGGCCGATGGAAGCTTCAAGGTATTTGAACCTCCATGAGGTACGCTGAACGTACGTCAAGCTAGTGACGTTAAACAAGCGCTTCTTGGGAGTTACTCAAGCTCTAAAACTTTTCCTTTGTTTCTTTGTGCAATTCTCTTTGATTAGTTAGTTTGTGTGTTTGAAATAGATGAATGATGAGTCTCAGTCCGTCCTTGTATTATTTTGTCCTGGATGCTTTCATTAGCCCTAGAATGATAACTCTTATTAGGTCACGAAGGGGGACATGAAAGAGTCCCCGGAGGGGCTGTATAGGCCCCAATCTTGATTCAAACGAGGTCTTATATGGACTGACATTAGTCCGTTGATGCGTTCTAACCGCAAGTGTACCGATCGAATCAAGTAATAGAGTGGACTTGAAGTCGGGTTATCGAACCTCAGGGAGTAGGAAGTACTAGTACTATCTATTTGACTATTATCTAATCCATCGGGAATTGGATGACTATGAACTAACTCTAAACCTAGAACTTAGAAATTGAAATTGCACAATCGATTAATAGTTGGAGAAATTCAATCAAGAAAGGGATACTTGGGTGTTCGAATCCCCTTTAGATTTGATGAAATTGGTTTGTGCACACTATGTCAATGCTTGATGATCCATTGGCCAAAGATACCTAATGTGTTTTCACTCTCTCCACCAGCGATGAGTTACTACCCTAATGCCCTCAATGATGATGTCTCGACCTAATTTGGAAAGATTAGGGGAAAAACAATGTGAAAGAGTCGCCCTCCTTAGTACCCGGGCTCCCGGTGTACTCCTAATCCCTTCTATTGGGAAGAGTCTACACGTGGGGAGACATTCGCGTCTTCCCCCACATGGACAACAATAGTCTCTCCAGGCTCTCGCAACGTAGAGAGACTACTACCTCAATACAATTCATCCAATAGACCTAATGAAATCATACAAGCATTTAACATAGAAACACTAATTTAATTAAAATAACATCCAAAGGTTCATCTACACCCAAGCATCAAGAAATTAGCCCTCCATCAATGGAGAGCAACAATCCACAACAATAAAGGAAGATGAAAACATAAATCTCAAATAAAAACTCCCTATTGATGAAGATAGGTAGATCCTTCGCTTGCTCGCCCCTCCTTCTTGCCTTCTAGAGCTTCGAGGTGAGGAACCCCTCCGGTGACCTCTCCTCTAAGTTGGGGAAGAAGATGATGATGAGGCTCCTCCTCTAGCTCTCTCTTTCTCTCCAAGGTTTCTAATCAAAGAGGCAAGATCCCAAAAACCTGATTAAGCTTTTCCTTTTATAGTTGACACTAGGGTTTTGGGTCATTTTTCGTTTTTACCCCTGGGCGGATCAAATCGTCGCTGGAAACTTACGCCATACGGACTTCCATACGGGTCCGTATGGCTTCACAGGTTGTATCATATGGGGCTATGTCAGTCCGTATGGCACCCCGTATGGACGCATACGGGGTGTCATACGAGGTTGGAGTCGAGGCCCTCTCTGCCCAGGTTCATACAGGTCCGTATGGGACCCCGTATGGACCTGGGTCTTCATTCTTTTGTCCTGTTTTAGCCCGAACTCTTCTCCAAATGCTTCATTTTCTCCGGAGTCTCCATATTTTGCCATGTTTGTAAAAATAAACCTTTTTTAAGTATCGGTGGGCTGAAACTCCTCTAAAACTCATAATAAACATGCATAATATGATATGAAATATTAGTCAAATGAACACTTATCACATATCTCCACACTTAAAGGTTTGCTTGTCCTCAAGCAAA
This sequence comes from Dioscorea zingiberensis, assembly GCA_026586065.1. Taxonomy (NCBI): domain Eukaryota; kingdom Viridiplantae; phylum Streptophyta; class Magnoliopsida; order Dioscoreales; family Dioscoreaceae; genus Dioscorea; species Dioscorea zingiberensis. The sequence continues at coordinate 39,314,305 of CM048821.1, read as the reverse complement.
GAAAAGAAATCAATAAAAGAAGATAAGTGTTCGACTTTGTGTCATAGAAATATTGTGTGAATTTTATTCCAAGTACACCATCATAATGCGTTCTCCTATATCTACACCAGGGTCTAGATCGATCTCGTGATCTTTCGTTAAAGCTCTGGATAGAAGCTTGTTTACTCCACATGCTGTGTTCTAAAGTCTTAGCAAGACAAACATGCCCTCAGTGGACTCTAGAAGGTCCTTGAGGCCCTTAGATCAAAAGGATCCCCCCAGATGGATGATGGACAAGGTCTCAGAAACTTATAATCAAACAAACTTTATCAACACACTTTTTTTTTTTTACACGGGTAGGGCATCCTTTAGATCCTACTTTCCCGTACTGAAGATCAAAGTGGAGTGTAGTCCCTTCCTTTTGCAGAGGATCCATGCTGATTAGGCACCCGAACCTTTAGCTACTTAGGTGGTTACAACTTTACCCATGGGTGTTCATACTAAGTAGTGACTTTTCGAATTGAGGAACACTCTGATTAGGAGCCAGGACCCTAACCTACTTTGTCTCCAAAATCATTGGAACACTGTCTTTATTAATTAATAGTTATTGTGCGAAACTATGATACTTGTCCACTATGTACATTATGAGGGGTTGAACCAATTTGAACTAGTGCTACGAAATTTCTTGGAGCCATTAAAAACAATGTTTAGCTATTAAAGTCATAAGAACACTGCACTGGGTTATCTATTGTCCCTAACAGTCATGATTGTCACAAGGATTGTCTCTAATGCCCATGGTGTTTTAATGGAAATTTTTTTTTTAAAATTCTGGTATATGATGGTGCACTAGGAATAAAATCATGTCAAAGTAATTTCTCAACAAGGTCCTAATTACACATATCATGCATGCTATAAAGATTTTCAACGAATGCTCATAATGACTACTTAACTCCACACTTAAAGATTTGCAATAATTCTAAAAGGAGATAAGTAGCCCCATCCCCACTTTTAAAACCTACATTGTCCTTAATGTATCAAAATAATTAAACGCGGAGAAAGGTGAACTAAGACTCCCCTGAAAATGTGGTGGGTGTGGTCGTTCTGCTCGAATTGATGGGTCCTTGAAAATATGGGAGTATTGATCCGTTTTCCATCTGCGAAAGAAGAATCATTAACTCGACACAAGAGTATAAAGCAAAGGATCTACCAATGATAATGATAAAGATAGGGTAGCAGGGTGATGCCCTTGCTAATAAGTACAAAGAGGCACGAAAATAGAAGATAAACAAAAGTCGAAAGTAAATGAAAGAAGTCTCAAGGGTGCAACTGGCGGCTGCGTCATGTGATGGTCTTTGGAGGTGGAGGAGGAGGTGCGAGAATTTGGATGCCCGCGGATAAAGAGAGAGAGCTCGATGAGCTGCTCCCTCATCTGACGGTACTCCTCCAAGAGTGTCTCCTGGGTGGTGCGGATCGCCATCAGCTGGTCCTCCATCGGTGCTGCGCGGGTCCTGAGTGCATGCGAGCGCTGTCCGGTCGGCTCCTCGGGTGCCGAGTCCTCAGAGGCGGAGTCTGATGCCTCCTCTTCAGAACTATTAGGTGGCTGGCCGATCAAGGTGTAGCGCCCACCGGTGCATCGGACGAGCCTCATCTGGATGAGTGTGGTCATGTCTAACGGGATGACTAGCTGTAGAGGCGTCTCTCCCTCTAGCTCGGCCTCAAGTCCCATGCCCATGATGAGCTTGGTGATATATGGCCCGGCATGGATGTCCGTCAGCTTGATGTTCTGCCCTTGGCTGCTCAGGTAGTTGGCGAGTGCATATCCTAGGTGGATTGGCACTCTCTCGATCAAGCTGTAGAGGAAGAGGCGCCCGTGTGATGACCAATTTACGCTTGTCACCACTAATTCGGGCATCGTAGGCGACCGAAAGTAGGGCATGGATGTATCGGTGTACTGGGTCGGCCATCAGGGACGCCTTGTTGTTGTTGTAGCTCCCGCCCAATTGGAGCAAGTACTGGGAGGAGAAGATAGTGCTCTCGGGGAAGGAGGTAAGCAGTCGGTCATACTCCCGCTCGTAAGTGTACTCGCGGTGGTATAGACCCATGTGGAGAGAGAACTGCGTGTAGCTCATGCAGTCTTTGCCTCAGAAGAGGCTTTTGGAAAGTCATGGCGGTGTGCTTCTTCTCCCCATCTTTGGCTCCCGCCTCGAAGGTGCTGAGGACCTCTAGGGTGGATCCTCTGAAGACCTCGTGGTCAAGTGAGAAGACACAATCCCACCCGCCAAAAGATATCATCTCCCGGATGCGGTCCGTGATGCCTAACTGGGAGCAGACGCCCCAGTCGATCACCCGGGTGCGACCAAATCTCTGGGAGGACAGACGGCGGTAGCGGGCCTGGAATACCTCATCGGTAAACTGAGGTGCTCCGGTAGAGGAACTCCCCCCGGTGGTCTTCCTCTTCTTGGATGCTAAGATCTTTCTCTTCAGCATTTCTTCTAAAACATGAAAGGTGTTGTTAGCGCAATTCAGAAAATATGAATTCAAGTGAAAAATTGCACAAGAATGCCTAAATTACCCACCATATGGAGTCCTATATGGACTGTCAGGGGTCCGTATGGGACAACCTGTAAACCCATACGGACTACCATACGGGTCCGTATGGAAGACAGTATGGGCATACAGACCCGTATGGAGGTCCGTAGCACCTGGCCGCGGGCAAGCCGACGGCCAAGGTGGTGTTGGGCCCTAATACATCAAATCTTGTCTCTACAACACCCCTAATACGCTATACATGCATAAAATAGAGATTTCACTGTGAGAAACATGCAATCCAAGCTAAAACATGGTTCAATCTTCATTCCATTCAATCCACATCATCCCTAGGGTTCTAAGCATGAAGAATACGATTTTAATTCATGAAAATAAGATGTAGCTTCGTACCTATGGTGGGTTGATGCCCAAATCCAAGAAATCGAAGTTACCGAAGCAAAAGGAGTGGAGAATGGGTGGGAGGCGCGGCTAGGGTTATAAAGAAATGGAGAGTTGTGGCGTTTCATTTAAAACGCTTCATATCGCGCCTTTCAGCCAATTTCAAACGTACGGACATCCATACGGGTCCGTATGGTTTCCCGTATAGGTCCACAGGCTCCCTCATACGGAGTATCATACGGGTACGTATGAGACTCCGTATGAACTTGGAGAATGGCTTAAACAGCCTCTCCTGGTTATGTCCATGCTTCCTATTACTCGGCATAGTCATGATTGCAATTCTAGGGTTAATCTAAACATCCAGCAGCATGCAAAGAGTGTACTCGAGACCTTCAATCATTTATTTCGAACACTAATATTGACTAACGTAAACTAGAATTGAAAACAAACTGAAACTAAAAAGAAAAATTTCAGCACTTGGGTTGCCTCCCAAGAAGCGCTTGTTTAACGTCACTAGCTTGACGTACCTTCAACCTACCTTATGGAGGCTTTCATTGTTCTTTCCTTTAAAGAATCCATCTTGATATAACTTGAGTCGATGACCGTTTACCTTAAATATTCCTCTATCCGGATGGAGGATTTCTACTGCACCTTGGGGAAAAAGATTTCTCACTTCAAATGGTCTGGACCATCTTGATCGCAATTTCCCTGGAAATAACTTGAGTCTTGAATTGAATAGTAGGACTCTATCTCCCTTGGTGAACTGCTTCTGGCGCTTTAGTTTTTGATCGTGCGCCTGAATGCTTTCTCTTTATGTAACCTGGAATTCTCATATGCCGATAGACGCCATTCTTCAAGCTCATTTAATTGAGATTTCCTTTTCTCGCCAACAAGGGTGGTGTCGAAATTGAGGAATTTTGTTGCCCAACCGGTAGGGGGTATTGCCTATTAGTGCTTTGTAAGCGGTGTGGTAGGCCCACAGTGCGTCATCTAGCTTCTCAGCCCATCCTTTCTGCTATGCGAAACTGTTCTTTCGAGTATCTTCTTCGCTAGCGATTCGACACACCTCCACTTGGCCGCTCGTTTGAGGATGGTAGGGTGTAGATGTGCGGTGTACAACGCCATACCTCTTGAGTATCTTAGCGAACTGGGTATTGCAAAAATGTGTCCCCCGGTCGCTTATGATGGCTCTAGGTGTCCCAAACCGAGAAAATAATCATTTCATAAATTTAACCACTCCTCTGGTATCATTTGTGGGCATGGCCTGTACTTCAACCCATTTGGAAACGTAGTCAACTGCCACGAGGATGAACCTATTGCCACGAGAGTTCGGGAATGGTCCCATGAAATCTATTCCCCACACATCAAATACTTCACATACTTGCATCGAGCTTTGCGGCATTTCATCGCGTTGTGATATGTTCCCAGATCGCTGGCATTTATCGCAATATTGAGAGTATTTCGGCGCATCTTGAAAAAGAGTTGGCCAATAAAAACCCGAATCGAGGACCTTCCGAGCCGATTTATTCGCACTGTAATGCCACCCCGTGGGTCCTGCGTGACAATGCTCTAAAATCTTTAATATTTCCTCCCTTGAGACATATCTTCTTACTACTTGATCTCCACACACTCGGAATAGATACGGGTCATCCCATATATAGTATTTCAGCTCCGCGAAGAACTTCTTTTTTTATGCATAATCATAAGAGGAGGGAAGGATTCCGGCTACAAGGTAATTAGCAATGTCGGCAAACCATGGGTTTTCCTTCCCTTTGTCGGCCGTGTTCAACTCCTCTGGGATTACTTGAAGACTGCACAGGTGTTCGTCTGGGAAATTATCATCGATGTCCCCTTCATTCAAACTTTCCCTTCCAGGATTCTCCAACCGAGATAGATGGTCGGCTGCCAAGTTTTCAGAGACCTTCTTGTCTTTAATTTCTAGGTCGAACTCTTGAAGGAGGAGTATCCACCGAATAGACCTTGGTTTGGCATCAGGTTTGGCTAGTAGGTAAGGCAATGCTAAATGATCGGTGTAAACCACCACTTTAGATAATATTAGATAGGGGCGGAATTTGTCAAAAGCAAAGACTATTGCAAGTAATTCTATCTCCGTGGTGGTGTAGTTTGCTTGAGCATCAGTTAAAGTTTTGCTAGCGTAATGAATTGGTTGAAAATGTTTGTTCTTCTATGTCATGAATCTGTTTCAAAAATGTTTTGTCGGCAAACCGTGGGGCTTCAGTTTACACCATGTTCGCCAAGCAGGCTTCTTCCGTCTCTTTTGTCTGAGCTCGCCTCCCATAGAAAAGAATCGCCGCCTTGCTTTGGTCAGTGGAATCTTACCATCTTCATGTACCAATTGACAGTAGAATGGTGGACTGATAACTAATCATCCCTAGGGTCGTGTCAAAATCTAGGATCCTCATTGGTATCAGATCTGCTGCCAACTCCTAATTATCTATTCTCACATTGCATCCCTTATACACCACTTTTACAGTAATGGAACAACCTATGGGTGATGCTACAACCATAGGTTGTACCAATCTAGTAGCATAAATATCGTCTGGCATGGTAAATGATGTAGCAATGTAGGAATGCATAGAACCAGGGTTAATAAGAATACAGGCATCAATACCATAAATCTGGGCCTTAACTGTAATTATATCTGAAGTGTTCACAGCCTCCTACTGTGTTATCGCAAAAGCCTGGGCCTGCAGCTGGGATTGGACCCCACAACCTCCTCCTCTAGACCATCGCCAGTAAAATCCTCCTCGGTTGCTCCCAGTGCTGCCTACAACAGAATACCCTGGCGGTTGCTGTGCACCCTGGCCTCCAGCGAGGAATTGAGGAGGTGTACAACTTCCCTAAGTTAGTAGAGGACACTGCTTCACATGGTGTCCCTACTGCTGACGTTGAAAGCGGATACCAGCTCCAATACCGGCACTACATACTCAAAAATTATACTTTTGGCAGGTCTGAAATTGAGGCCCCTTCTGTCCCTTTCCTCCCGAAGAAGAGCCACCACTGCTGATGTTGTTGCTCTGCATGGTGGAAAGCCTTTATGCGAATCAGCCCCGGGACGCTAGCGTTTCTCTTATTAAATTTATTCAGGAACTGTTTTTGTCTTTCAAAACCCATCTCCACTCCAAAGGTACCCTCGACTAACTCAGTGAAATCATCGAACCCGGATATAGTAACAATATTTCTGATATCATCTCAGAGTCCATCCTCGAACCTTCTGCACTTCTCAGACCCATCATCTATATAAGCGGCTTCATACCTTCTCAGATCTGTAAACTTGGTCTCATACTCGACCACAGAGAGGTTCCCCTATACAAGACAAATAAACTCCTACTGCTTCGCCTTCTTGTACACCCCAGACATAAACTTTTGGTCAAAAGCTTCATAGAAATCAGTCCATGTAATAGCTGTCTGATCTGTCTGACGTCGCCTAATGGTCAACTACAAGTGTAAAGCTCCCTGTCCCAATAATAGGGTAACCGTAGTCACTTTCTCCTCTTCTGGGCACCTCAAGGACTGGAAGACTAGCTCTTGATGAGTGACCCATGCTTCAACCTCAGTTGAGTTGTAAGTTCTAATAAACTATGTGGCTTCCATCTATTCGGCTTGAGTGACATAATCTTGTCTCCTGGGTCTGGTCTGTTGGTAATTTTGAAACCCTAAAGTGTCTCCGATAGTTGTTCCAGAGTCTCCTGCATTCCAGGGTTCTGTCTTCGTCCAAAATACACATGGGGCGCTTCACCATGCTGTTCTTCTTGCTCAGGAGACTCCACATAAGGCTCCTCTACAGGTTCCTCATAGACCACCCAGGGTGGTCTACCTTGTCTCTTGGGTGGTATTATGAAAAATAGAACAAGGTACGTCAACCTAGTGACGTTAAACAAGCGTTTCTTGGGAGACAACCCAAGGTTTTAAGAATTTTTTTTTTCTTTCTTTTTCTTTCTCTAGCTTTCATTGGTTAGTTTAGTTTTAGGGTTTCCAATAAATTGATGAATTCCTTAATCCAAATTTTTTATTCCTCAATTTTATGTTAGTTGGATGGATTTTAAAGCTTGAATTAGAGTTATGAATTTAGTTGAATGGACACTTAGAGTTTTATTGTGAGAATTTTATAGATTGGGGGTTTACAGTAAGTCATACGGGTGCTTGTGTGGATGCACCGATGCCTGTACAACTCTCGAGTAACGAAGGGAAGAGAGCGCGGGCATACCATGCATGGCAAGACAAATGGCTGCATTCCTGGGCCAAGTATTTTAACTCAAGATGGACCAATGTGCAAGCGCACAAGCCCATACAACGCACACAATTTTCCAAAATGGGGCACATCTCTTCAAATTTAATTTCAAACCTTTCTAAGTGTGTCTCCCTTTCACTTCCTTCCTCCTTATACACACTCCCATGTCCTTCTTTTGCATCTCCAAGCATCAATAACTCTAACGTCATCATTTGCACAATTCCAGCTTACGAGGAGAAGTGAAAACTTTGAGGATTAGGACTCATCTTTTCTTTTAGTTTACTAGTATCTTTTGTGTTTTGTTTTTAATATTCTTTATCTATATTAAAACATCCTTACCTCGCAGGTCTTGAGAAAGTGTACATTTTGACCTCAAACTGAACTTCACCTCAAGCTTGCACAAATTTTGAAGTCAGCTTATTGGAATTGGGGAAGTTTCAGTTTCTCCATCTCTTTATTATATTATGCTCATATCATTTACATGCTTTATTTTTTGCATTGAGGACAATGAAAAATTTTAGGTATGGGGATGGGTACACATGTGTAGCATTGAAATTCATTGCATATCTTTACAAATTAATTCATTGCAAATCTTTAAGTGTAGGGATTATATTCTATGAGTTCATTGCAAATCTTTTATGTGATATACATGCTTAGTGTACACCAATGACGGCATGTTGAAAAATTGTATTCAATTTTTTTTTACTCTTAGTTTGCACCATTTGAGCAAAATGTTTTAGATTTTTCCTATGAAACACCTTTGATACTTATAGAAAATCTTCATGACCATTATACACTCTCTAGTGACATTAGATAATCCATTGTTATGTTTCTTTGACTCAGATTATTAAGTATTATCTTCAATAGCTCCAAGAGTTTTCATGGTACTAGTCAAACTTCTAGCCCTTGCAAGTAGAGTTGAAAATAGTGAAAAAGTTAATTTTGGGCATAGAGACTATGAAATAAGAACCAAGATGGTGCTCCTCTACTCTTGGTGACGAAGTACGCTCGGGGTTCGGGCTCCTAAAGAGTGTGTTCCTCAAGCTGAAAAGTCCTTTATGAGCATGAGCGCGTATATGTAGGTTGTAATCCTCTAAGTAGTTGGGTGTTCTGGCGCCTGGCCAGCATGTGCATCTCTCAGAAAGGGAGATTTACACTCTATGTTAATCCTTGGTCCCTCAGAAAGTTGGATCTATTAGGGATGCCCTACCAAGATTTACGTGAAATAGAAGAGAAAAGTAGAAAAATTGAAAAGAAAAGAACAAAAAAAGTTTATTTCTTTTACACATGCTACTTGTTTTGTACTTAGGGCGTTAAGGAACCTCTAGATTCCACTGAGGGTATGCTTGTCATTCTAAGACTTAGGAACATGGTAAGTGGAGTGAAACATTCATCTAAAGCTATACTAAATTGAGTCATGGGATTGATCTAAGTCCGAGTGGTTGAAATAGGAAAATACACTTCTCAATGGTGAATGCTTTGAGTAAAATAAAATCCAAGTACTTTATAGCTTGAGGTTGAACGCTTCTCATGTCATGATTTTTGCGTGAGGAAAAGCAAGTGCTGAAGTGTGGAGATATTTGATAAGCGTTTAATTGATCATATTTTTATACCATCTTCTTGTATACTATGTATGTGGTTTGGAGTAATTTTAGACAATTGATACATAACTTGTGTTAATTATCATATATAGGGTATTGAAGAGCCTTAATTATGAATTGGAAGAAATTAGACATCATTTGAGGTGAAAAAGGAAGCAACTTCAGAACACTGCAGAATTCCTAAGAGAGCAGCAAAGATCATAATTTTATTACAAGAGCTACATGACTCTAAATCCAATCTCCACTGTTTAGATTAAAGACCAACAAGTCACGAACACTCAGTTAAAATTTTAGGTCAATCCGACTTAAATGGTCATCCAATCGAACGCTTGATGAAGTCTGCGCGATGCGTAAATCCAGCCAAACTAGCCTGCATGTGCCCGCACGGATGGCCACACGAGTTCTCAGAGCCTTCTACAGCACCATACGGCTGGCCAAGCACCAGATGAGCCTGCACGGGGCGTATTTGGGCTCGATATTTTTGATTTTATAGCCAAGATAAGACCAACACGGACCTAATACGACTCATACACTTCTCTATCATTTTAAAGCCTATAAATACTTGAGAAATTATTGTTTGGAGGCATGTTTGGACCCTCCCCTTTGGGGGCTACCCCTTTGGTCATCATAACCATTTCTCCCACACACCAACAACTAGGGCATCAAGCTTCATCAGAAAGGCTTCTCGGCGGCGAGGTTTAGAGGAGGATTTGGTGCACGAACTGTAGAGGGAACGTTGGAGGGAAGTTTATTTGTTATTATATTGATGTTTTCTCCTTTATTTGCGTTATATTTGTATTCCTCTTTCATGGGGAACTAACCTTTTAGGTATTTGGATATTGTTGTACCCTTGGATCTATGTGTGAACTTTGATTTGCTTGTTATCGATTTCTATATTTGGATGAATGTTTTAATATTTTGAGAACCTTTTGGATGTAATATATGGTATTGATGCTCTACATTGTGACAGCTCTGAGTGACAATCTAGATCCATAGAGGTGTAGACAATTAACGCTCCCTCTATATACATATAGATCTACTTCAACGGGTGGGGGTTATGAATACACCGAGAGATCATGTGTTTAGGTGAGAGACTCCTTTAGATGTATTATTACCACAACTCTTCCAAGATGTATCTTCCCTAGAACGTTAATGTAATGAGGATATTAGGTTAGTAACTCGCCTCGACAGAGGGTGTGAAAGCATTGTAGGAACGCTTGGTTCACAAACTAAGAATCTTTAATTAGGAATCCATACATATCACTATCCACGAGAACCCAAGGGAAATACCTTCCCCGAATACCTCTTCTCCTTATTGATTGCCCTCGCAACTTCGTCACATCCCATTTTATCTTGCTTTCTATAGTTAGAATTTAGATTAGATTTAACCCCCACGAATCTTTTTTTTGACTAGATAATAGGCGAATATTTATTACTAGTATCTCGGTCCTTGTGGGTTCGATATCCGACTTCCATGGTCCATTTACTACATGATACGACACATGCACTTGCAGTATAAGCATAAGAATTATGCTCAATCAAAAACTCCTTCGGTCAGATGATGTGCAAGCAACAGGTAGGGGAGGACCTGTGTTAATTCCTTTGCCACTTCAACTCGGAGATGATAGGAATCATCAAACTCGACTCAACAGTAGTCGTGGCCGCGGTGATGTAGGACCTCCATGACCGCCCCTTCCGCAACGCCCTCACACAGAGAATTATAGACAACCTAACCAAGCTTCTCGCCCCGGTAGAGAAATTTATTAACTCCGAGGAGATCAAAGGAGGCTGGAAAGAGGAAGCTCACTAGAAGGTGAAAGAGATATGAAAAGAAGAACCTCAATGAGATTATTACAAAGTGCCCCATAGGGAGGAACCCAGGAGAGAGAAGCCTCGAAAGGAAGCAAGTCCTAGCTAAGCACATACACCTCTGCTCAAGGCGTTGAAACTCCAACCTCGAGAACCAAGAAGACCCTAATACATGGCATGGTATGACCACTATGCTCCCCTTAATTCCTCACGAGAGAATATCCCGATGCAGATCTAGGATAAAAAAATCTTAAGGCATCCCGAACCACTGAGGATCCTTCATCAAAGAAGAACAACAAGAAGTTCTGCAACTTTCACCAGAGACGGAGATATCTTACAAAGTATTGTGTCAAGTTGAAGCACACTATTGAAGACCTCGTTCGGGATGGAAAGCTTGTACAATTTCTACAAAAGGATCCAAAGAAAGAGGGATTGTCGTCCCCTAGACATGAACCACCCGATACTAGTGTCATCTAGTACATCGCAGGTGGTCCGAGGTGTGGAGGAGAGAGCTCATCTTCGAGGAAGATTTATGCCCGGATGGTTAGATCCGTTCAGGACACATCAACCCTGAAGCGACCGCGACCATCCCTGATAATTAACTTCTTGGAAGATGACCTCAAAGGTTCTTATCACCCACATGACAGCGTTCTCGTCATTATGGTCACTATTGGGAACTTTGAAGTAAAGCGAGTATTAATCGAAATCTGAAGCTCGGTAAACATCATTTTCTGGGATGCCTTTAAAAGAATAACTTTTGGCACGTAGCATCTACTACTGGTGAGGTCAATATTGGTAGGGTTCTCAGGAAGCCCTATTCAGCCTGAAGGCTCGGTCATTCTCCTCCTAATCGTCAGCGGCTCCCGCTGAACATCAACCACCATAATCAACTTCCTGATCGTCCACTGTCCCTCGGGCTACAATATGATACTCGGGAAACCAACAATCAATGTATTGAGAGCTATACCGTCAACCTACCACATGATAATGAAGTTCTCCACTGAAAATGACTGTGGAGAACTGAAGGGGGGTCAACTAACATGGCGGCAGTACTATGTGACCCTCCTTAAAGGCAAAGGTGGAGGAGGTAGCGGAACTTCTGAGATACTGACCGTCGAAGAATAGAAAGTGGAGGAGAGCGAGGGGAGGCAAGCGCAATGACCAAGCCCAGTCGAGGAACTGAAAGCATCGCCCCTTACAGAGGATCAACCCGACCGAACTATCCAAATTGGAGCCGAACTCTAACCCAAGTAATGGAAGGAAATCATAGGCCTCTTGAGAGACATGTTGGACCTAGTTGCATGACACCCAATGACACGCCTGGAGTCCTTCGAGACGTCATAGAGCTTCGCCTCAACGTGGACCAAGCACACAAACCAATAGTGCAGAAGCGAAGGAGCTTCACCTAGGAGCAAAAGGTAGCATAGGAGGAAGTCGGCAAGCTCCTCAAGGTAGGCTTTAATAAGGAAGTTAGTTATTTAGAGTGGTTATCTAATATAGTTCTTGTTAAGAAATCATTCGGGAAATGGAGAATGTGTATGTTGACCGGTGGCTACGAGTGCAATCACTCAAGCCTCGGTACACAAACGTACGTGGTCATTAGTAATACAAATAATAGGTGAGTACCAGGTCGAATCCACGGGGAAGGCTTACTTGGTCTAGATGAGCACTAACCTACTAAGTTGCTTGGTAAATTCAGTCAATTGATAAAGTGGAAGGCTACTAATCTAAACTAATCCTATATAGAAGTGATGGATAATGAAGGTTGTAAGGATTTTTCCAAATAAGATTCTAAGGTTGTATGGCTCTAATGGTTTATACGGATAAGGGTTAAGAAATGACAGGTTCGGTACTTGTGTGCACTTTGGGTACAACCTACAAGTTTCTCATTTCTAAGGAACATGCTTCTAAGCCTTCCCATGTGTCTATGGTGAAAGGGAAGCATTTTAGGACCTAGACTTAACCATCACCATGGACTCCCAATACTTATGTCTAAGCTATTGGAAACTTTGGGTGTCGCTCCACTCCACTCTACGATCCTATATTGTCCTCACATACATATGTCTATGCATAGAGTACTGAAGATTATCGTCACCCATCGGCGATCAATATAAAGAGTATCGAATCATAGGCATATCCATATCAATCAAAGGAAACATAAGATGTTAACTTTTTCAAGTCTACAGATCCATACAATTCAGATCACAATCATAGGAAACAAAGTATAGCAAGTTTCATAACAAACATCCATGATTATAGTACAAAGAGAAGATAAATCTAAGAAGAAACGATAAGAAATAGTTCCCCATTTTGTATTGAGCTTCTCCCGCTAGATTCAACCTCCAAACCCTTCGGATTTACATGAAGCCCTGGCCACCGCCCCAAATGAGAGATCCCCTAAACCCTAAAAACAACCTCTATTTATACCCTCTGGAATTGAGATCGAGATGCATTAAGCGTACATCACGATGTTAGCACTTAGCACTCTCAGGTTTCTATCCAGGACTGCTGACATCATAATATAACATGCGTACTTCTTGATGTCAGAAAACAGAGCATGTTGTCTTTAGAACTGTAGCTTATATCGCTATGTACAGATTCATATCGGGATGTCATGGTGATTTCAACCTGTGCAGTCTTCATCAAGTATCCGATCGGATGACTATTTCAACTTGGATTGAGTTCTTCAATATGAACAGTGAAAATTGGGTTTGGATTCCTGTAAGTCTTCCAATAAATTCTTGATCTCAGCTGCTCTTTCAGGATGCTCCCTGTGGGATCGAAAATATGCGCCTGGCATCGTGTGACACCAGACAATACATCGAAGCACAAATATCATATTTTATTATGTGGGTTCTTTTATTCCTAATAGAGGCAAGCCCCTATTATTAATTACCTCAGACAATGTCTTGGGAACCTCCGATTAAGGGCAAAAGTACAAGTAAAGGCAATAAAAATATTTCATTTATTTGCATAACATAATAATTTATTACATATAAATATCATCACATGGTTGTATGTACATATTATTTACTTATTCATTTATTTATTTAAATGACGCCAACTTCCGCTGTGTAACGTATGCATCGCCACTTTGCGTTTCATCGGCCGCCTCAAATTCAAGCTTCGTCGCCGTCTTGAGGTTTGTGCTACTACATTGCCACCTCAAGATATATGCCGCCATTGCTTTTTTATTAACCGTCTCAAGATGAATGCTTCATCGCCGCCTTGAGACATGTGTCGCTCTGAAGTTAGCTGCCTCAAGATGCATGCTTATCGCCGCTTCAAGATTTGTGCCAATTCAGGATTTGTACTTCATCGGTTGCATCGAGATGTGTATTTCATCATTGCATCAAGATGCGTGCCATTCTGAGATTTATATTTCATCATCCGCTTCAAGATGCGTGTTCTATCATCGTATCAAGATGCGTGTCCGTTTAAGATTTGGATTTTATCGACCATCTCGAAACGAATGTTTCACTGACGTCTTGAAACGGGCGCACATGTACACTCATGAGTTCAATGCCCATTTCATTAACAATAATATATTTTATTATTATTATTATAATATAATTAAATCAGCTCCTTCTTTTAACGGGGCTCGGCTAGTAAAAATATTTTGGTCCAAAGGGGATAAGACCTTTAACTCCCATAGTTTTGGTCATCAATTCTCTTTGACTCCAAATATGGTAGTCAACCGTACCTTCATTCAATTCTTCATCATTTTTTTAATTATATTTTATTATTATTTTTATACTAGCAGCCATTAATTCAAGGAGGCACATGAATTTAACTCTCAAGCAAGGGCTTGATGTATGGTATGATATTCCACTATCTAACTCTCCAGCTTCCCAAATGCAATTGCTTTATTTGTCATTTTGATTATCCAATTAGAATATTCCACATTTACATGAAATGAATTACTTAGCAAAAGAGTAACATCCAAGCTGCTGTGGCCCAAAGAATTACATCTTTAGTTTCCATAATTCAATTCTAATCCATTGATGCATTTCATCGAACATCTGCCGAGCCTCTTTTATATAACCAAGCATTTAGCATGTATTTGGAATGTTTTCCCAATAAAATTTACAATGACTTCACATAATGAAATTAATTCTATGACATTCTTCTAGCTTTTAACCGAAAGGAACTGCATTAGCTTCACCAACAAAGACGGCATCATTTTCTTCATCATCTTCGTAACTGTTATCATCAATGGAACTCTTGAATTCATCCAGTTGATTATGGTTCATCTTCCTTCTAAGAATTGAAAATACTATGCTTCAAGCAATTCTGTGCTTAATCATTATTTATAACCTTTTTTAAGTGCTTGCATTCCTCTTGGGCATTTCCTCAAACAAGTCATGTGCACACTATAATATCCATGGATAATAAAACTTGAACAATTAAGCATAGCATCGGTTTACATACATTTCATAACCTCATAATGCTCTTTCCTCCACTAAAGTTACAATCATACTTTTACCTAATAATAACAATTCTATGGTGTTCTTCTTGCTTGTTGATTTTTTTTTTTGCAGCCTTGGACGTCCTTCCTTCCATCATGTCTTCTCATTCTTTGGACAATTAGTTAATAGGCATAGATCACATCATTGAAATTGTTGCAATTCTTAGATGAGTCAAGATTTCTGCAGCAAGATGAATCACCACCTTAGAAATGTCACCACTGCCAAGTCCAAAGAGGATTTCCGGGTAGACCACAGCTCGCTTTATATCTCTGCCGACAATACCAAGGTGTGTAACAACACCATCAATACCCCACTCTTCTGTGATGATTTATTTTCAAGGAAATTCTTTAATCCAGAGGTAGACTTGGAAACAACCACCTTCAACTTCAAAGAGTATAAACTTTGGTTACCAAAGCTTGTTGCAGGTCCTCCAGCTTCATTCAAGCTCTCTTATGCCACTCAACACATCTATCTCTTCCCACAGGATCAGAAAGGCCATGCACATTCTCATTGTCCTCAAAACACTTTCATCAGGGTTGATGTTGTTGTTGTTGTTGTTGTTGTTGTTGTTGTTGTTGTTTTTCAATCCAAAGATCTTCTCCTTACCGATTTTCTGTTGCTTCGCGAGGTCGGCTTTGGAGAGCTACTTCTTCTGCGACATCGGCTCCATCAACAGTGATCATTGGTGGCGGCGTTCCTCAACGGCGATTATTTAGGGAGTCTCGTTGGCGGCGGTCAGTAGAAGACTCCGTTTATATATATATATATATATATATATATATATATATTATTCTCCATGGCGGTGATCGTCGGACTTCGGCAATAACGAGACTGTGGATTCCGGCGGGATTGAAAAGAAACAAAGGGCCTTTACTTCCCGGTGACGAACGAAGGAGGGGTTGATCTTCTGTGGTATTACAATATACGGATGGATCCGAATTTGTTTCCTTCGGCAATGCCATTAGAAATAAATAGGGCCATTTCCGCAACTGAGCATACCTATGGGGGGAGTTTCATCTCCTCCTTTTTTTCTCTGCCTCCCCACTCGAATAGACCTAGGTTTGTCTCCTTCGGCAATGCCATTAGAGACAAACCCATATCTACCGAGGGGGTTTCATCTCCTTCATCTTTTCCTTTCTCTTTGATTCCTCCTCCCCCCTCTTTTCTTTCTCCAATTTCTTTCTTATATAAACAATCCCCTTCAAAATCAATCACTCATTTGATTTTTTTTTTTTTTTTCCTTTTCTTATTCTTCCAAGAATATTAAAAATCAATCACTCATTGATTTGCTTTCTTTCCTTTTCTTATCCTTCCATGAATATTGAAATTTGATTTGATTTTTTTTATTTGATTGATTGATTTTTTTATATTATTATTTATTATTTTTTTTGAAAAATTATATTTATATTTTCCCATATTTGCCTAGTGATTTTTTTCTTGGATTGGCTTGGATTTGCCTCAGGATTTGTTCCTTTGGATTGACGTTGATTTGCCTCGGGTTTTGTGCGCGTGGATCATCCCAGGATTTGCATTTCTTTAGCTTGTCTCAAAATCTGTGTCCTTAGCTTGCCTCGGGATATGACCAGATACATATTTTTTATTTGAAATTAAAATATTTTAATTTCAACGTATTTCAAAATATCTCATCATAATATTTCATTATTGGCTCCTTGAGACATTTTGTATTTTCAAGGCTTATAAATATATTTTATATATTCCCCCTTTTTTTATTTATTTTTTTTTAGGGTAAACAAATGCCCCCTTTATACTTCTCTCACGAAATTTATTTGAGAGAGAGAAGTATGAACATACGAATGGTTTTTTTTTCATCTTTATTGCCAAGCCTTTCTGGGAGATATGTGGTCATTGTTTTTTTTACTTATTTCATTTTCATCATTTTTTTCATTCCTTTTTTTTTATTCTTTTTATTTTCATTCATTCATTCTTCTTTTTTTTTCTTTTCTTTTTTTTGGGAACATAAGGGGTCAATCAGCAATGTATTTGCCTCGTAAAGCACTTTTATTTATGCATGACCGATCTACCATGTATAGGGAGCTGGACGTTCTATCGTAGATAAACATTTCTCATTGATTGGGTCTCTTGAGGACGAGAACCATTTCTTCTTTTGTAAATGTCTGGAATCAATCCCACTTGTGACATCCTTGCTTTATAGACTTCAAGAATCTACTGTACTTTTATCATCTTTTCATCGAGAAAGTCCAGTTCATCTATGTGAAGCCAAATATTGTCTTCGTTTGAGATTTCATGCCATTTGAATTTCGAGAGAAAGGACTCCTCCAATTCCCAACACTTGAGAGTATGGTGTGAATTTCATTAGAGTCTTATAGGCACGATAAGCTCATAACATCCATGGAACCATCATATCGGTCTCTATTATTTTTTTGAGACAACTTTCTTTGGATTTGGATTTTGATGGAGAACATCTCCATCTATTTGACACAGATGGCACCTTTAACATATTCAATGCAATCTATAGCTATGGTTGGCCCATAATATCTCATGCACTTAATCTTAAGTTGCTTCTTGGGCCCTGATTGATGTGCAACACATATTACAAAGTGTACATAGTGCATGACTTCGTTCGCTTTTTCATATGAAAGATATCGCATATATAAGGGTGAACCTTAGGGCGCCTCGCTTTACCTGAAGGCCTTCTGATTTGCCCCCTGAAAGTTTATCATATTCCAAATATTTCATAAATAGTTGACTCCGATCTTCCTCTGAAATCTTGAGGGTGAAGACTTCCACTTTGCCCTCAGCACTTTCTTCTTCAACTTCATCGAAGATCATACTTATAGGTCTTCTATTGACTTGAATTCCTTCATAGTCTGGATTTGTTGGCTGCGAGTCTTCAAATATGTGCTTATCCTTGACTTCATCAACGGAGGATACAAGTTTGAAATTTCATATTTCTTGGATATTTCATCATATGAGAATTTGAGAAACCAAGGGAGCAGTTTTTTCATTTCATCATTTTTAGATATCTCAATTCCATTTTTGGAATATGTGAAACTTCCAGTGTTATATTTTTACTTGACCTCATTGATGGAGGGTACAAGTTTTGATATTTCATATTTCCTTGGTAATCTCATCAGATGAGTTTATGAGAACCCAAGTGAAGAATTTGTATTGCATCATTTTTAAAAGCGTCATTATTTACCTGACCTTATTGCTAGAGGATACAGGTTTGACACTCCATATTTCCTTGGAAATCTCATTACATGAGAGTGAGAGAATCCAAGTTTGACATTTCATATATCTGGTGATCTCATTATATGTTTGAGAACCCAAATGAAGATTTCATATATCTGGTGATCTCATTATATGTTTGAGAACCCCAGATGAAGATTTTCATCATTTTGTAGAAGCGTCATATTTTACATGACCTCATTAATGGAGGATACAAGTTTGACGTTCCATATATCTTGGTATCTCACTATATGAGTGGGTGAGAATCCAAGTTTGACATTTCATATATATTGGTGATCTCATCCTATGAGCGTCTGAGAACCCAAGTGAATTTTCATTTTCTTTATCTGATATAGCCGAATGGTTGTGTCAAAATATTTATGTCATATCCTTTTCATTTGATTTCATATACATCGCAGCTTGCCCCCATCCTTCTAAAAGGTTTATGGAGCTTCATGATAAACTTTGATATCTTCCGTTATTTTTGACTTTCTATTTCAACTTTTATGATTTGAAAGTCGGGTAACACCTTTAGACTAGTTTCATCCAACTTCTTCATATATGAGATTAGCTCTTGAAGTGTTATATGCTGAGAAAAGCCACCTCAAGATTTGTATTCTTCCTCAGTCACCTCTGGAATTGTATTCTCGGGCAATATCGGGGGTTGTGTTGCTTTGAAATATGTGCTTCATCGCCTCGGGATGCACATACTTCATCAACTTTAAGATTTGTATTTCCATCGCTTGTCTCGAGATCCGTGCTTCATCATCGATTCGAGATTTGTGATGCATTCAAGATGCGTGTTTCCATTTGCCTTGGGATGCACACTTCACTATTTTGAGATTTGTAATTGTTTTGGGGGATACACATTTTCTACTTTGGGATTTATCACCACCTCAAGTTGCGTGCTATGTGGTTGCTTCGGGATTTATATTTCCATTGACCGTCTTGAGATGCGTACTTCATTGCTGCCTCAAAACTTGTGTCATTTCGGGATTTTTATTTCATTAGCTGTCTTGAGATGTGTGTTTCACCATGTCTCAAGATTTGTGCCATTTTGGAATTTATATTTTTATAAGCCATTTTGAGATTCGTGCTCCATCGTAGCCTCGAAGTCCATGGCTAGTTTGATATTTGTATTTCATCAGCTACCTCGAAGTGTGTGCTCTATTGCCCCCTCAAGATTTGTGATGTTTCATGATTTATATTTCATTAGCTACCTTGAGATGTGAGCTTCACCATGCTTCAAGGTTCGTGCCATCTTGGAATTTATATTTGTGCCATTTTAGAATTTATATTTCATCAGCTGCTTTGAGATACGTGTTTGATCGTGATCTCAAGATTTGTGCTGCTTCGAGATGTGTACTTCACTGCATCGGGATGCACACCTCCTTGCTTGGGATTTGTATTTCATCAGCTGCCTCGAGATGAGCATTTCATCATCACCTTGAGATATGTGCTGCTTTGAGATGTGTGCTTCACTGCATCGGGATGCACACTTCATCATTTGGGATTTGTTGCCATCTCAAGAAGCGTCTTTCATCGTTGCTTCGAGATTTGTGGCTGCTTTGATATTTGTGTTTTATCAGCTACCTCGAGAGGTGTGTTCCATCCCTTGCCTCGAGAGTTGTGATGCTTCGAGATGTGTGCTTCACTGCATCGGGATGCACAGTTCATCGCCGGGGTTTGTATTTTCATCAAGCTGCCTTGAGAGGTGTTTCATCATCACCTTGAGATCTGGCCGCTTTCGAGATGTGTGCTTCTTTGCATCGACGGATGCACACTTCCTCGCTTAGGATTTGAGAATATTGTTGCTTTAGGATCCACACCCTCCATTGTCGCTTTCCACGTCCCCTTTGTTGATGTCGGATGAGATGTCCTTTCTTCTATGGGAATTGATGGAGGATTTTATTTCCCCTGAGCTGGATGGTGAGCTTCTTGCCCCCGGCTTTGGATAAGGAAAGATCGGCTCTGTCTCATCGACGGAAGAGAGAGTCCCATCGCGATCGCCAGTCACCATCTGAATCGACCACTTTGTTGCGTAGATTTCTTTATATCATTCATGCCCCCAGTTTATATCAGAAATGCGTCTTTTATCTGTGACCATATCTGAAATGACTTAAGTGCAGATTTGCAGTAAACTATTAAAGGAATGAGGTTTTACACTTGTATACCCACAAGTTGTCATAGGTGAGGCAAGTATCAATCCTCGTTATACCCTTCGAGATAAGGCATCATTTTCTTATCAATTTTAACAACGACCATCTGTGTGTCACTTGCCGGATCACTGTTGTCAACTGCTCAAGGATAGAGGCACTTGAGGTTCTTCTTTGTTCCAGTAGCTTGAACTTTTATTTATGCCGAGGGACAGGGTTATTCAACTTTTGTATGCCTTTAAGTTGGTATGCCAACAGACCCACCAACGGTATATTGCATGTTTCCATTTGTTGAAATTTCCTTAAGGAGGATTTTCGGTTGGAATGAAGATTTTGTTGTTGAGGTTCAACCCCGTTCATTGCCCCCTGTGTGGCACGTGACCTGGTCCTTCCTCTCGTATGCCCCCAGGATCTCGTGAATGGTCCAAGTGATAGGCCTCCTCGGGCTTCAATGACCATCCAGATTATATGTATTTCTTGATGAACTCATTTGAATATTTTTATAGTCCTCAAAGTAGACAAATTTCAACTCCCGATTTGGAAACTTCATCTCTTGGCAGATGGACTCTTTTTTTGTCTCTTTTCTTTTTTTTTCTTTTTTTTCTGTCTCTTTTTTTTTTTGCTTTTTTTCTTTTTTTCTTTTCTTTCCTTCCTTTTGATTTTTTTTTTTTTTTGAATTTTCTTTTTTTTTGATTTTTTTTATATTTTCTTTTTGATTTTTTTTGATTTTTTTTGCAATTCTTTAGCAAGTTTGAAGATTCCCTTCTCTCAAACGCTCATTGTTTTCTTTTGTAGAAAGTACCCTCTCAGACTGGGCCGGGGTAACCTCTACAAAATGAAAGTCTTTGATTCAGTGGATCTTCATATGAGCTTCCAACTGCAACGAAGATCCCTTTAAAAAATTTGTATGCCTCTACTTGTACTTTCTGCCTCAAAGATGGGAGGTGGAATGAGTGTCCCCACCGGGCGTGCCAGAATTTGTGGGATCGAAAATATGCGCCTAGCATCGTGTGACACCAGACGATACATCGAAGCACAAATATCATATTTTATTATGTGGGTTCTTTTATTCCTAATAGAGGCAAGCCCCTATTATTAATTACCTCAGATAATGTCTTGGGAACCTCCGATTAAGGGCAAAAGTACAAGTAAAGGCAATAAAAATATTTCATTTATTTGCATAACATAATAATTTATTACATATAAATATCATCACATGGTTGCATGTACATATTATTTACTTATTCATTTATTTATTTAAATGACGCCAACTTCCGCTGTGTAACGTATGCATCGCCACTTTGCGTTTCATCGGCCGCCTCAAATTCATGCTTAAATTAAGCCGTCTTGAGGTTTGTGCTACTACATTGCCACCTCAAGATATATGCCGCCATTGCTTTTTTATTAACCGTCTCAAGATGAATGCTTCATCGCCGCCTTGAGACATGTGTCGCTCTGAAGTTAGCCGCCTCAAGATGCATGCTTATCGCCGCTTCAAGATTTGTGCCAATTCAGTGATTTGTACTTTCATCGGTTGCATCGAGATGTGTATTTCATCATTGCATCAAGATGCGTGCCATTCTGAGATTTATATTTCATCATCCGCTTCAAGATGCGTGTTCTATCATCGTATCAAGATGCGTGTCCGTTTAAGATTTGGATTTTATCGACCATCTCGAAACGAATGTTTCACTGACGTCTTGAAACGGGCGCACATGTACACTCATGAGTTCAATGCCCATTTCATTAACAATAATATATTTTATTATTATTATTATTATATAATTAAATCAGCTCCTTCTTTTAACGGGGCTCGGCTAGTAAAAATATTTTGGTCCAAAGGGGATAAGACCTTTAACTCCCATAGTTTTGGTCATCAATTCTCTTTGACTCCAAATATGGTAGTCAACCGTACCTTCATTCAATTCTTCATCATTTTTTAATTATATTTTATTATTATTTTTATACTAGTAGCCATTAATTCAAGGAGGCACATGAATTTAACTCTCAAGCAAGGGCTTGATGTATGGTATGATATTCCACTATCTAACTCTCCAGCTTCCCAAATGCAATTGCTTTATTTGTCATTTTGATTATCCAATTAGAATATTCCACATTTACATGAAATGAATTACTTAGCAAAAGAGTAACATCCAAGCTGCTGTGGCCCAAAGAATTACATCTTTAGTTTCCATAATTCAATTCTAATCCATTGATGCATTTCATCGAACATCTGCCGAGCCTCTTTTATATAACCAAGCATTTAGCATGTATTTGGAATGTTTTCCCAATAAAATTTACAATGACTTCACATAATGAAATTAATTCTATGACATTCTTCTAGCTTTTAACCGAAAGGAACTGCATTAGCTTCACCAACAAAGACGGCATCATTTTCTTCATCATCTTCGTAACTGTCATCATCAATGGAACTCTTGAATTCATCCAAATTGATTATGGTTCATCTTCCTTCTAAGAATTGAAAATACTATGCTTCAAGCACTTACAGTGCTTAATCATTATTTATAACCTTTTTAAGTGCTTGCATTCCTCTTGGGCATTTCCTCAAACAAGTCATGTGCACACTATAATATCCATGGATAATAAAACTTGAACAATTAAGCATAGCATCGGTTTACATACATTTCATAACCTCATAATGCTCTTTCCACCACTAAAGTTACAATCATACTTTTACCTAATAATAACAATTCTATGGTGTTCTTCTTGCTTGTTGAGTTTTTTTTTTGCGTACTTTGGACGTCTTTCCTTCCATCATGTCTTCTCATTCTTTGGACAATTAGTTAATAGGCATAGATCACATCATTGAAATTGTTGCAATTCTTAGATGAGTCAAGATTTCTGCAGCAAGATGAATCACCACCTCAGAAATGTCACCACTGCCAAGTCCAAAGAGGATTTCCGGGTAGACCACAGCTCGCTTTATATCTCTGCCGACAATACCAAGGTGTGTAACAACACCATCAATACCCCACTCTTCTGTGATGATTTATTTTCAAGGAAATTCTTTAATCCAGAGGTAGACTTGGAAACAACCACCTTCAACTTCAAAGAGTATAAACTTTGGTTACCAAAGCTTGTTGCAGGTCCTCCAGCTTCATTCAAGCTCTCTTATGCCACTCAACACATCTATCTCTTCCCACAGGATCAGAAAGGCCATGCACATTCTCATTGTCCTCAAAACAGTTTCATCAGGGTTGATGTTGTTGTTGTTGTTGTTGTTGTTGTTGTTGTTTTAAATCCAAAGATCTTCTCCTTACCGATTTTCTGTTGCTTCGCGAGGTCGGCTTTGGAGAGCTACTTCTTCTGCGACATCGGCTCCATCAACAGTGATCGTTGGTGGCGGCGTTCCTCAACGCCGATTATTTCGGGAGTCTCGCTATGGCGGCACAAGAGAAGACTCCGCTTATATATATATATATATATATATATATATATATATATATATATATATATATATATATTATTCTCCATGGCGGTGATCGTCGGACTTCGGCAATAACGAGACTGTGGATTCCGGCGGGATTGAAAAGAAACAAAGGGCCTTTACTTCCCGGTGACGAACGAAGGAGGGGTTGATCTTCTGTGGTATTACAATATACGGATGGATCCGAATTTGTTTCCTTCGACAATGCCATTAGAAATAAATAGGGCCATTTCCGCAACTGAGCATACCTATGGGGGGAGTTTCATCTCCTCCTTTTTTTTCTCTGCCTCCCCACTCGAATAGACCTAGGTTTGTCTCCTTCGGCAATGCCATTAGAGACAAACCCATATCTACCGAGGGGGTTTCATCTCCTTAGGTTTGTGCCCGTGGATCATCCCAGGATTTGCATTTCTTTAGCTTGTCTCAAAATCTGTGTCCTTCTCTTGCCTCGGGATATTTGAAATTAAAATATTTTAATTTCAACGTATTTCAAAATATCTCACCATAATATTTCATTATTGGCTCCTTGAGACATTTTGTATTTTCAAGGCTTATAAATATATTTTATATATTCCCCCTTTTTTTATTTTATTTTTTTTTAGGGTAAACACTCCCATTTGGGTCCTTTGTCATAAAACACCTTTCTTTTTTACCCAATAATCATCCCAATCGTGCTCCAATGGACTCATCATCTTTCAATATTGACAATACTGGTATTAGTACATAAATTGATCAATTAAATATTGAGATTCATTAAAGTAGGTGTACATGCTATTTGAGGTAAGCTTTATACAAAATAAAAAAAAAATTGGATCTTGAATACATCATTAATTGCTCATATTTGGTATCAACCTAGCACATTTTTCAACTAAATATCCCTCTTTAGAGAGCTATCAGTCTGTAGACTTCACTGTTCTAAATAAAGCCTGCCCTAAAGACTGCTACCCTTGCCTCTAATTAATAACTTGGTTGACTCGACTTTCAATGATAAGATTCTTAGTTTCTTGGATGCGTTCTCGGGATACAATCAGGTTCAAATAGCAAGGTCGGATGAAGAGATTCCTTGTTCAATACAGATAAAGGCACCTTCTACTATAATGTTATACCCTTCGGCCTAAAGAATACTAGGGCGACTTTTCAAGGCTGTTGAACAAAGTCTTTGAAGGGCAAATCAGGAGGAACGTCGAAGCTTATGTACACAACATCCTTGTGAAGAGTGAGTGATAAGCGTTCAAATGACTATAATTTTATCTCACTTTCATGTATGTTCTTGCATGCAATCTGGAGCAATTATGGCCCATTGGTACTCAATTTATGTTTAATTTTCATTTACAAGGCATTTGACGGCCTCAAGAGCAAATTGGAAGCATTTCAAAATCAAACAAGGAAAAAACCATTGCAGGATAGATTACACGGGCGTGTGAGCAATTTCACGTGCCCGTGTGAAATTACACATGCACTCAGGTACCCCATGTGACCAGCCATATGGCCTTCTCGAGAAATACACAGGAAGAAGCACGCCCATAAAGCATCTTGTATGGACAACCCGAGAGCTACATAGATGCTCTGGTGCCCCGCGTGAGCATATGTCGGCACAACCTGAGGAGTACACGGGCACTCAAGCACCCATGGAGCTGCCCGTATGGATCAGGATTTAGGCTAACCTGACTGTAATTTTCTCAGTATTGGACATATTATGAAAACGATTTGACCCAGATCTTTTGGAAACTATAAATACTTTCAATTAGGGTCTTGAGAGAAGTTCCAAGTTCCCAATTCTATAGACCACCCTTGGGAGCTCCTTCTAACCATCAACCACCATCCATCAAGGGCATCATCGGCATAAAAAGGAGGATTGCTTCATCGGAGGAGGATAGGAGGGAATCTCGCCAACGTTCCTCGCCAATAGTGGAGGCAACGTCATATCACCATCCTATGCTTTCTTTTATTTTAATTATTGTATTAGATTTTCGTTCCCTTTTGTTCTCTTTGAGGTGAATTACTAACTTCGTGTGTAGGCATACATCAATAGAGAGAATTGTGAGTGCGCCGAGAGATCTGGCACTAAGAAGAGCGACTCCTTCATACACATTGTTCCCATAATCCTTCAAAGCGATAGATTCCCCAGAACATCATCTGTAAGGCCACTAGATTGTAATGCACCTCGAAGAGGGAATGAAAGCACCTTAGAAATCCTTAGTCCTGTAGATTGCAACCATTAGTGTTGGCATTCATTGTCTATCTTATTGAGAACCCAAGGTGGACTCATCACACAGATGCCCTCCTTTCATGATTGATTGCCTTTGTGATTTTACCACTCTCTTGTTCAAATTCAATTTCTCTTGTTAGAATTAGCAATTAGGTTCAATTAGTACTCGACCCACAATCTAGAGTAGACTAGATAATAAGTGAGCAGTTAGTACTAGTACTTCACATAGTCCCTGAGGATCGATACTTGACTTCATTAAGTTAACTTTATTACTTGATCCGACCTGTGTACTTGCGATAGCGTTGGCTCACGATCAAGTTTTTGGTGTCGTTGTCAGGGACTATTTGGATACTAGGGAACCTAGGGGCTTATTAACTTAGTCATTAGTCTTAGGATTTTATTTTTCACTCTTACATTTTGCATTCTTTAATTCATTTGCTCCCTTGCACTAATCGTATTCTTTAATTTGTATCTTGCGAGGGACTGTGGAATAACCATCATAGATTCATGGCCAGCAAGAAGCAGCTTTTGGCCCTTATGTTAATACTCGTAGATGAGTGGATTGATGAGAAACAATTTGAGTAAGCTTATCAAGAGTTTAGGGAAGATGCGACAAAGGTGACTCCGCATGCACAACTTGCTACTCCTACTGCTGGGAGGACACTTACAATCAACCACCCCAAGTGCCCACAACAGTTTTAGCAGATGTTAGTTGGGAAGAGGTCATCAATAACTTCATGCAATAAGAATATGAATACTTCCAACAGCTTTAGAGAGTTTGCATTGAACAACCAACATCTGACACAAAGTGTGCATGGCCACATCCAATATCCTATATTGATGAAGACAAGAAACTAGATAATCAAGAGAGATTAGGTGCAGAAAATCCTGAGTTAATATGCAGTATGGATACTGAAGATCAGTTAGATTCAATTCATATACAGGAGGAACCCCTCCAAGCTTTTGGAATTAAAGGAACCCCTCTAGGCAGTGAAAGATAACGAGAAGAAGATAAAGCCATCTATAGAGGAGCCCCCTGAGATAGAATTAAAGGACCTTCCCAAGCACCTTGAGTACGCATTTTAAGAGGATAGATTAAAGCAACATGTTATCATTCCTGCAGACCTATCTGCTCAGCAGAATGAGAAATTACTACAATAATAAAGAGGCATAAGAGGGCTATTGCATGGAAGATCTAGGATATCAAAGGTATTAGCGCATCCTTCTCCACACATAAAACTCTGATGAAGGATAACTATAAGGCTGCAGTTCAACCTCAAAGGAGGCTTGATTATAACATGAAGGAAGTAGTAAAAGCCAAAGTTATCAAACTCCTAGATGCTGGAGTGATTTAACCCATTTCAGACAGTGCTTGAGTGAGTCCAGTGTAATTCATACAGAAGAAAGGGGGGATGACCTTGATAACAAATCAAAAGAATGAGCTAATGCCTACCATAACAGTAACCGGGTGTCGTGTTTGCATCGATTATAGGAAACTCAATAATGTCGCAAGGAAAGATCACTTCCCACTACCATTCATCGACCAGATGCTTGAATGTTTAGTGGGACATCCATATTATTCATTCCTAGATGAATTTTTTGGATACTTTCAAATCCCCATCGCCTTAGAAGACTAAGAGAAAACTACATTTACCAGTCTATAGGACACATTTGCATACTGTCGGATGCCTTTTGGACTATATAATGCCCCTGGTATATTTCAACGATGCATGCTTGATATTTTTGAGGATTTTGTGGAAGATATTATGGAATTGTTCATGCATGACTTCTTTGTTTTCGTTAGTTCCTTAGATTCATGTCTTGAAACATAAAGCAGGTGCTGACGCAATGTGAAGAAACAAATCTTTTGTAAAGTTGGGAGAAATGTCACTTTACTGTCTCAGAAGGAATTGCCTTGGGGTATAAAATCTCAAAAGAATGTATTGAAGTTGACAAGGTGAAGATTGAGATAATTGAAAGGCTGCCCCTACCTACCACAGTCAAGGCAGTTTGGAGTTTTCTAGGACATGTCGGATTTTATAGGTGTTTCATTAAGGACTTCACCGAGATTGGGAGGCCATTAACTAAGCTACTTCAAAAGGATGCTCGGTTTGACTTCAACACTGAATGTTAGTTATCTTTTATTACTTTGAAAGAGAAACTTGTTTAAGCTCCTATCATGATTGCACCCAACTAGAATGCACCGTTTGAGCTCTTGTGTAATTAAAGCGATTATGTAGTTGGGGTGGTGTTAAGGCAGTGTAGAAACAAGCATTTCCAAGCTATCTACTACGCTAATAAGACCCTCACAGATGCACAAGAAAATTATAAAACTACTAAAAAGGAACTTTTAGCTATAGTATTTGCTTTTAATAAATACCGTTCCTACTTGGTGTTGTCGAAGGTCATTGTCTTTACCGACAACTCGTCGTTGCACAACCTCTTGAACAAGGAAGATGCCATACCATAGTTAATTAGTTGGGTCCTATTGTTGCAAGAGTTTGACATGGAAATCAGGGATAAAAGAATAGTCGAAAATCTGGTCGCCGATCATTTATCTCGGTTTGAGGCTCCAAACAGGGCATTCTGATGGATGTGGACATCAATGAGTCATTCTCAGAGGAGCATCTCTATAGTATACAAGTAGTAAATGAAGAATTGAACACATTGAATAGAAAAAAAGAGCCACCTTCATTTGCCGGTAATGCCAACTATTTGGTTGGAGGAGTCCTACTTAAGAGTTATACCTACCAGCAAAGGAAGAAATTTTTCACAAATTTGAAACACTATATGGGGGAAGACCCATATCTAATTTTGCTATGTGCCGACCAAATAGTTCAATGATGCATCTCAAGAGAAGAGGAATGGGATGTTCGAGCACAGTCATGCCGGATCGACGGGTGGCCACTACAGTCCAAACAAGACTACTAGAAAGATCCTTGACTATGGCTTCTATTTGCCCATATTGATTCAAGATGCACGGTAATATGTACAATCATGTGACAAGTACCAACACATGGGTAATATCTCTTGTTGCGATAAAATGCGGCAAGGATCCATACAAGTATGCGAAGTATTTGATATATGGGGAATAGACTTTATGGGGCATTTCCCAAATTCTCACGAGAACAAATATATCCTAGTTGCAGTTGATTATGTATCCAAATCGGTGGAAGCACAAGCTCTTACAACCAATGACTCTAGAGGGTGGTAAAATTTTTGAAGAAACTATTTTCCAGATTCGGCACACCCCGAGCTATTTTCAGTGATAGGGGTACCCATTTTTGCAACACACATTTCGCAAAGGTCCTTAAATTGAATGGGGTTGTACATAGGACCTCAACCCCCTTCTACCCCCCAAAATGTGGGCAAGTAGAGGTTTTAAATCGGGAATTAAAGAGGACCCTTGAGAAAACAGTCACACATCATCGAAAAGACTGGGCCGACAAACTAGATGACGCACTTTGGGCGTACAACACAGCATACAAAACACCCATAGGGAGCAACCCTTATAGACTCATCTATTGGAAGGCTTGCCATTTATTTGTGGAGCTCGAACACAAAGCATAATGGCATATTAATTTCCTCAATTTGGACCAATCTCTGAGGAGAAAACATGAAAATGCAATTGAATGAATTGGATGAGTGACGTTCCATGGCCAATGAGAATTCCATATTGTATCAGGAGTGAGTCAAGCAGCGACATGACGCTCTAATAAAGCAGCAAAGGCAGTTCAAAGAAGGGACCGGATCAGGTTTTGCTCTTCAATTTGAGGCTCAATCTATTTCCAAGTAAGCTAAAATCCAAATGGTCATGGCCATTTACAGTTACAAAAGTCTACCCACATGGAGCCGAAGAAATCAGACACAAGGAAAAAGGTACATTCAAGGTGAATGGATACCGGCTTAAGATATACCTTGTTCGAAGCGCTCCTAAAAAGACGGGTCAAAGAATTAATTTGTTTGAACCACCATGAGGTAAACCTCACAGGTACGTCAAGTTAGTAATGTTAAACAAGTGATTCTTGGGAGGCAACCCAAGTTCTTCAGAAAGTTCTTTTGATTTTCATTAATTAAAATAGATTAGGCTTAGCTATCTAATACTTCGCTGAAATCACTGATCCAACATTACTTAGCCCTCTAGAGTTGATCCTAAGGATAGAATCATAATCGTAAGAATGGGTTACTAGTATCGTGTTGTATCAAACCCTAGGTAGCCGGCTCGAGATGCGCACATGGGAGTCTACACGGGCTCCTGAGTGGTCATGTATCGCTCGAGATGCACATGCAAGAGTCTCCGCAGGGCGCCTGAGCAACCATGGAGCCCTCGGGTAGTGCTCATGGGGGGCCACGCAAGCACACGTGTACCATAAAGGTCATGTAATTTGAAAATAAAAGGGGCGCTATGGGTTACACAGGGGAACTAGCACCCGCTGAGCTTGTAAACCAAGTTATACGATATATCACACGAGTGTGTGTGCATTTGTGGTATGTAAAAGACATTTGGGTGAGCGTGCATCACTTCATTACCCCCACAACTTCTATTAAAACCCTAGGCACCGCTTTGTATTTGCTTCACCCTTTTTGCCACTAATTTGTCTCCCGGAGCCTCTCTTTACACCTTCCTACTATTATAGCATCGATTCCGCAGAAAAATCTACTCGTATCATAGGTAAGAGCATCGATACAACCAATTTTATTTCTAGGTTTTATAGGGTACACACCATGCCCTAATTTCTCTTTTGATGGATTTTACGCGTGATTGGATGGATGTTGTGGTTTCATGTAGTTGCATGTTGAATAGAGTGTGTGTTTCCTCTTGATTTTCATACGTGGTATCTTTGTACGGGGGCACGTCATGCCAATCACCTAGAAGAAGCGCCACTCTGCCTACACACGGTAGGCCCGTGCGCCTGTGTGGTAGTCAAATTTTGGGGCATACAGCCCAGTTTGCATTGACAACTCCTCATTTTTAATCTCACATTTGTTTACCTCAATGAAGGTCCGCTGAGGAGCAAGAATGTGACCAGCAAGGGCCAAAATGTAAGAATGTCGAGGTCCCGTAATCTTGGGCTCTTCATTTCCTCCATAGCCGGTACAAGGGGCGTTACGACAACTTGGTCACAAAGCCATTATGCCCTACCCACCGTATCAACTGGATAATACTCTGTGAGTTTGGCATTGAGGCAGCAGTACGAGGGTTGATATCCTTTCGGGGATGGGACTGAGTCTTCGCCATTTTAGAGCCGATGTACAATGACCTAGTACTGGTGGTGTTGAGTAGCTTTGAGGTTGAATGGACCTGTTTCAGCACGGGGAAACCATATGCTATTAAATTATAGTTACAGGGGAAGATACAACGGATGAGTATCACTAACTTCTCAGTGTATATGGGGCTATATGACTGGAATTACACCTTCGAGGAAGAGTATAAGGAGCTGTCCGTGGACTTTCCATCGGATAGGTCCATTGAAAAATATTCTTGGGAGATTACTCACTGCAGAGATGTGACCCAAAGGAAGTCATCCTACATCGCCGACCCGATTCACCATTACTTGCAGGCTATTATTTGCCGTTCGATTGCCGATCAGGATGATAGTACTAGAGCTATCACACATGCCGTATACTGGCACCTAAAGGGAATACGCCAAGATAATGCAATCTGCATAATAGACCGTATGGATGTGGATTTATACGATACTGGATATACGTACTGCATGATAGATCGTATGGAGGTGGCTGGCCCATATACATGCTGATATAAGCCTGTATACCGGCCCTTACATCATAAATTTCAGCGAATCTGCAGATTTAGAAAGGGGCAAATTGGTAAATCTCACCTCTAAAACCCTAGAGGTATAAAATCCGACTAATGAGGGTTAAGAAAAGAGGAAGTAGCTTGGTAAAAGGAGCTAATCTTAGGGAAAGTTTGGAGATTGTCATCTTAAAGATATTGGAGCAAGAAAAAGGGGAATCATTGGAGGAGGATCAAGGAAGCCATCAATGGTGCATTCATTAGTGTCATTTAATATGATTTCCTTGTTTGCTTTTGTCTTTGTTTTATATTGTTGCCCCCCTTTCATGGAGGGCTAATCTTGTAGATGCTTGGATGATTGATGAACCCTTGGACATGTTTTAATTAATGTTATCTATCTTTGATTGTTTGGTTGAATCTCATTGAGTCTGTTAGATGTTTTAATGTATGTTAATCCTTTTACGTTGCCAGAGCCCGGAGGGATTTTAATAGTTCATATGGGGGAAGAAGCGAACGCCTTTCGGTGTGTAGACCATCTCCAATAAAGGGGATTGTAAGTACACCGGGAACCCGAGTACTAAGAAGAGCGAGTCCTTAATATGTATTATTCCCATATCCTTCCAAGACTCAGGTTCCCTAGAACATTATCAGTAAGGGCACTAGGATTAGTAATTCACCTCGAGATAGAGAGTAGCATTCATCTTTTAGAAGTCCAAGGGGGATTCAATTGTCCGAGCATCCCCATTTTATGATTGTTTAACCCCAAGAGTAACTCGATTTCCTTGTGTTGTGTTTTCAATTGATTAGTTTAGAATTAGAATAATCAACCACCTTTGGATAGACTAGATAGCAGATGAATAATGGGTACTAGTACTTCCATCTCCCTGAGGATCGATAACCCGACTTTGAAGTCCACTCTATTACTTGTTACGACCTGTACACTTGCGGATATCGCATCAGGCTGATTAGGGGCATGGGCATGCTAGGCAATGATCGGGGAGTGGAGCAGATCTGCATTATGGAGCCCCTAGGATTCCAGACATTCTGGCTGATGGGCATGATCGAGCACAACACACGTCGCTACATCCTTGCATGACACGCCTGCGGAGATAATTAAATTCGTCCTGAGAAAGAGCTCCCAGCCTCCCCACCAGCCAGAAATGAGATTACCCCACCGATACCATTACCTTTCCCTGTCAGTGACTTCCAGCAGGTCATTTAGCGCCTCGATTAACTTAGAGCAGGATAGCAGAGCATTCTTGAAACCCAGCACTGTTTCATCTTGGAGCAGAGGTAATTTTGGGTAGAGCTATAAAGTATCCTTGAGGTCCAGATCTGCCTTAGTTAGAGACAGCTTTGATCAGAGCAAGAGCAGTTGCGTTAGGATATTTGCCAAATCTTGTTACTACAACGTGATCGATCTTTATCTTTAGCGCAGCATGCTCCATTGTCTTCCTTATCAGCACCCCCCTCTCCTTCGCTGCTCCTACACAATTTTCCTTGGCAGTACCGCCCCCTCTAGATTCAGTAATACAAGCAGACGCTGCACCACCGACGGCTGTCCCAGTTGTAGCCCCAACACCACTTGACGAGGGTAGACTTTATTATCCTAGATCAGGATTTGTATCTTTATTTTCATTGTTTCAATTAGCAAGGGACTTGCCCTGCTAAACTTGTTATTTTCATTTTGTGAGGTGACTTTTTGTACTTCTTCTTTTTCATTATGCAGGATGCGTTCTTTAGACCATACCTTCTCCTCCACAGGAATGAAACTAAGGATTTTTACAAATGTCTAAAGAATTCACCCAACATTCAGGTACAAATTTGAATGGTCATATCAAACCAAGGAAGTCTCAGTTCACCCTCTCCTATGTACTCCATTGCATATTCTTTATAAGTTCAAGCTTTATTGTTACATTATGGACAATGCAAATTTCTAACTTTGGAGATGGTAGGGTAGCTAAGTAGCTACTTAATTCATTGAACAATTTTACCACATAACTCGTTACACATCTCTACGTGTGGAGATGGTATCGCAATTTAATTCATTGCAAATCTGTACCTATGAAATGCATGACTAGTGTACACCGAAGACGTTTTATTGACAAAATGTTTCAATTTTATTTTACTCTTAGTCTTTACCAATTTAGCAGAATTTTTTTCCCGATTTTCCCATGACATGTTTCCTTGACTTTGATTGCTAAGTATTTCACTCAATGGCTCGAAGAGGGTTTGTGGCACTAGTCAAACTCCTAGCCCATATAACTAGAGTCGTAAGAGGTGAATAAGTTTTATATATAGAGGCTAAGAGAATAAGAACCAAGACGGTGCTTCTCTACTCTTGGTGACAAAGTAAGCTCAAGTTTTTGGCTCCTAATCAAAGTACTTCTCAAGCCAAAAAATCACTTATGAGTATGAGCGCGTATATATAGAGCTGTAATTCTCCATGTAGTTGGGTGTTCTAGTGCCTAATAAGCACGTGCATCTATAAGAACAGAGAATCTAACCTCAATTTTCATCTTTGGTCACCCTGAAAGTTGGATCTATTAGGGATGCCCTACCGTAATATATATAAAAAGAAAAGAGAAAAGAAGAAGAAAAATGAAGGAAAAAGAAGAAAAAGATGTTTTACTTTCATAAGGAGACTAGCTGCGTTGTACTTAGGTCTTAAGGAGCCTCTAGAGTCCACTGAGAGTATGCGTGTCTTTTTAAATAGTGAAGGATTTTACTTAGAGCTGTAGAGTCTACATACTTGGAAACATAGTATGTAGAGTGAAGGATTTTACTTAGAGCTGTATTAAATAGTGTTACAGGATTGATCTAAATCCGAGGGGGTTGAAATAGGGAAATGCACATGTCAGTGGTGAAGCTTGGAATGAATTAGAATTGTAATTATTTTATATCCTCAGGTTGAGCGCTTGTAAATTTTAAAATTTTTTGTTTTTTTCTTAACGACAAACAAAAGTTTAAGTGTGTAGATGTTATGATAAGTGTTCAAATGATCATAATTTTATATCACTTTCATGTACATTCTTGCATGCAATCTGGAGAAATTATAGCCCATTAATACTCAATTTATTTTAATTTTTCCTTACAGGGCATTTCAAGGCCTCAAGAGCAAATTGGAAGCATTTCAACATCAATCAAGGAAAAATCCAGTGCATGACAGATTACACAAGCATGTGAGCAATTTCAGTGGACCAGCTGTGTGGACTTCTCCAG
Source organism: Dioscorea zingiberensis (assembly GCA_026586065.1). Lineage (NCBI taxonomy): Eukaryota > Viridiplantae > Streptophyta > Magnoliopsida > Dioscoreales > Dioscoreaceae > Dioscorea > Dioscorea zingiberensis. The sequence continues at coordinate 39,279,270 of CM048821.1, read as the reverse complement.
GAGTACACGAGCGAACGCGTGGCCTTGAATCATCCCTTATAGACAACTTGAGCGCTACATAGAGTCTCATCTGCCTTGCATAAGCATCTGTCTGCACAACCCAAGGAGCACAATGGCACTCAGGCCCCTGTGGAGCTCCATGTATGGATCGGGATTCTAACAAACCTAACGTTATTTTCTCAGTATTAGACATATTGCGAACCCGATTCAACCATAAACTTTTGGAAACTATAAATACTTTTAATTAGGGTTTTGAGAGGAGTTCCAAGTTCCCAGTTCTATAAACCACCCTTGGGAGCTCCTCCTCACCATCAACCACCACCCATCTAGAGCATCATAGGTATAAAAAGGAGGATTGTTTCATTGGAGGAGGATAGGAGGGAATCTCACAAACAATCCTCGCCAATGGTTGAGGCAACGGTGTATCACCATCCTATGCTTTCTTTTATTTTCATTATTGTATTGGATTGTGTTCCCCGTTAATGGGGAACTAACTTTCTAGGCATTTCGGCATGATGAACCTTTGGGTTGTATTTTAATGTTCGAAATTTTATGTTAATTATTATTTGGTTGATTATTAATCTTGTTATCTATTCAGTTTTATTTCATTCAATTGAGTAATCTACGTTGCTACCTCACGGATTATTCAATCCAACGCACCGAGGGAAGAAGTGAATGCCTCCCCGTGTGCGGGCATACCTCAATATAGGGGATTGTGAGTTCTCCAAGAGATCGGGCAATAGGGAGAGCGACTCCTTCATATGCATTATTCCTATAATCCTTCCAAGGGACTGATTCCCCAGAACATTATCAGTAAGGGTACTAGTTTAGTAATTTGCATCGAGAGAGGGAACGAAATCACTTTAGGAATCCATGGTCCAGTAGAATGCAACCATTAGTCTTGGCATTCATTGTCCATCTTATTGAGGACCCGAGGGGGATTTATCACCCGGATGCCCCCCTTTCGTGATTGATTGCCTTTGTAATTTTACCACTCTCTTGTTTAAACTCAATTTCTCTTGTTAGAATTAGCAATTAGGTTTAATTAGTACTCAACCCACAATCTAGAATATACTAGATAATAGGTGAGCAGTTAGTACTAGTGCATCACATAGTCCCTAAGGATGGATAACCGACTTCTTTAAGTCCACTTTATTACTTGTTGCAACCCGTGCACTTGCGATAACATTGGCTCATAATCGGTGAGAAAGTCGAGGATCACGCAACTGACCTCCAAGAGATATTCCGAACACTTTGAACACATGGTATGAGGCTCAATCCAAATAAATGCTCCTTTGGTGTTAGCTCGGGAAAGTTCCTCGGCTTCATGGAGACCAAACGGGGCATCGAAGCCAACCATGAGAAGATTTGAGCGATCTTAGAGATAGGGTCTCCAAGAACCAATAAGGAGATATAAAAGCTCAACGGGAGACTAGCAACACTCAGGCGATTCATCTCGTAGTCTGAGGAAAAGAATCTCTCTTTCTTTCAAGCCCTAAGAGAGGCACCCCAGATGGAATGGATAGAAGAATGTGAACAAGCTCTGGTTCCACTCAAGGATTAACTCCAATCGCCAATGTCACTGGCCAAGCCCAGGCTCGGAGAAGATCTTTACATCTACCTGGATGTAATGGATTCAACAATAATCTTTGTACTCTTTAAAGAAGATATAGGAGCACAAAAACCTGTTTACTATACCAAAAATGTCCACAATCTTCCATTGGAGAAATTTGTGTTTGCCCTCGTTAACTCGGCTCAGTGGCTCACCGACCAACCTGTGAGACAAGTCCTTCACCGACTAGAAGTATCGGGAAGACTGGTGAGTTGGTTGATCGAGCTTCGAGAGTAAGATATCAGTTATGCCCCTCGCACTGTCACCAAAGTGTAGGTACTTGTTGACTTGATTGTTGAACTAACAATATCTGAATGAGAAGATCCATTGACAGTCAGACAAGCTACAGTGGAAGATTTCACTTTTCGTCAGTGAGTCTTGCATATAGATAGTTTGGCAACAAACAAAGTATCCGGACATGGACTTATCTTTCGTTCACAATCAGGATGGAGTAGCTTAACCCTCCTAAAATTTGCATTCAAAGAGACCAATAACGAAGCTGGATATGAAGCTTTGATTGCAGATCTATAATTGGCCAGAGGCCTTGGGGTGGAGGACTTGTAAGCGTACACCAACTTCTAACTGGTAGTTGGATACTATACTAAGGAGTTTGAGGCAAGGGAGAAGAAAATTGTGAGATACAAGGTTGTAGTGAAGGAACTTGTCACGCCCCTACCCCAAAATCCCCTCGCCTCGCATCGCAAGGTGACTCAGCCTCGCATTCCAAGCTTGAGGCACTCCCACTCGGTTATAAGGCCTAAGTGATCATAAAGTAACAACACACATATGCAGCGGAATAGTATAATCATAAATATAAAGTCAGAGTATATCAGCGGAAGATAAATCCTAAAGGTACAGGCACTCTATAACGTTAAGTACACAACTGGCCCGCATGGACCAAATCACAAGTGTCCTCACTCATAGTAATGAAAGTAGAGGTAGCCAACCTCAAAGAATAATCCTGTGGGCCCCACGCATGACTCAGGTAGCTCACATCTGCTCCTCCACGGGATCTGAAAAGTAGTGAGAACAAGTGTATGAGCTTTTGGAAGGAAAGCCCAGTAAGTACCCCCCCGCAGGGATCATAACAAGTCATGTATGGAAGAATGAGCAAGTAAAGTAAAACAATCTCATGACAAAACCAAGAAAGTGGGGTCACACCCCACGCCAACAACCACCTAGGAGTCTTAACCCTACCACAAGGAATTGTCAAATATAGGGACTCTTATCACAACAACGGCCTCAAGTCCTGGGAGAGAATCAGTCCAAATAAGGTTCTCGAAGTATCCCCACAAATTGCCACCGAGCCGAGTATCGACCCTTGGTCAGGAATCGGTAGCGCTACCCCTCATAATGCGTCGAATATCGCCGTATCGCCCCAATCGACAGTGGACGGCCAGAGTATCCTCCCCCCGGCATGGAACCATCAGAACGCCAGGGTATCCGCAGCCCCAAACGCTCCACAGGAGCCCCCACGCTCCACTGATCCGGGCGGAAAACTCAATAAGAGTACATGTGTCGAATGGCAAGGAAATACCATACAACCACCAAGAAGTGACAATCCAAAGCATCAAATAAACATCACTGGCGCCAACGGATTAAGAAGTAATCAACCAATGATTGGGAACACACAAGCATGTGATTAGTGATCAGCATGATAAAGGAGAGGGAGCCAAAGGCACTTACTTATAGAAGTAGAAGTGTCTAATAGCTGGTTGTTGTCTCTCCCGACGCGACTCTCTGCTCAGCGTTGGATTCAGGATCTGATAATAAAACTCTATTTCTCGGTATACCTCGTATGCGTATGCAAAATTAATCACCCATGATCGGGTCTATTCACATTAATAATGCACGTACCATACCCTCCCTATAAGATGAGTGATATTTTAATTAGAGGGTTTTAAATCCTCCGTGTATATATATATATATATATATATATATATATATATATATATTTCCTCATAGTTTTACCGCGCTGATCAGCCTCTCTTTCTAACTCCGTTATGTTGCCGGTTCTCTTTCCAGTCTTTCCCTTCAACTAATTATTATTATTATTATTATTATTATTATTATTATTATTATTATTATTATTATTATTATTATTATTATTGTTGTGAGTATTAATGAATTATGAAAATCTAAGCCATAGTATAACCTTCAAAGTTACACATCATGGCCTGTTTCTATTTTCAACGTTTAACGCATGGAATCACATGAATCGATCCAACAAGAACCACACACACCTACATATCTAGCTCACGTAATATGCAACAAGTTCAGTGCCCCTAGGTTCTCTCTTACTACTCAACAATGAAGCTATCCTTCAAGTGGTCATAAACCCCACTAAGAACCCATATCTTCTCTTCTATTTTAAGAGATTCTAATGTGCTTTATGAACTCATCCCTCATCCCAGTTTAACAGAACACCCTTCTCAGTTAAGGCTTATACTAGCCACCATGTAGGGTTGTTGCTGATTCACAGAGGAGTTAAAGGGCTAACTCACATGATATATGCTTAAGTGAAGCCTTTGTTCTTCTCTCTGAACAACCCATGAAGACTTGTGGTCCCTTCCTTTGTTTCCCCTTAATGAAACTAACTCATTCTTACTCCTTAGTTAGGTTATCTCTTTCCATGCACATCCAAGCTCTACTTTATGCATGCATGGCTACCAATATGAAACCTAACATGTGTGTAAAATGCAAGTAACCCAAGTACTCTACCATCGATGGACTCGAATCGGACTCGTGGCGGTTTGCAAGGAAGAGAGGCTCACCCTACAAATGTAGGTTTACGACGTCCTCCGAGGGTTCCAAAGGTTGCAGGCTGCCGTGAAGACTCTTGCCCACCTTCGTCGTGTTAGTTTCCCAAATCTTGGTAGGCCTGTGGCGGTCCGGTTAGTCCACGCTGCCCTCTTACTTCACTTTCCTCGTCCCAAGCGTGTTGCAAGTTTCCGTGGGTCACTGCGGGAGAGAAGGTTCGCTCCTACCCAGCCGGGGGAGGGTGTCTTGGCGTGTTGAGGCGGTGGAGATGAGTTCACACACTTGATCGCGAGGGGATATAGGGCCGAAGTTCTCTTTATTATCGAGGTGGCAGGGTGAAAGGCTCGAGACGATTACCTCACTCGTCGAGTAGTATCGTAAATACGATGGAGACCTTACACTGACGTGCCCCCGCCTCGCCAACAAAGATATCCGACGCGTGAAATCTTGTCCGCATCGCGGTGAAGCCGCCTCGAATACTCGTTCCGGCGCTGGCGGAAGGGAATTACTTGGCCTGGAGGTACACCTTGATCCGATGGGCGGATATTGTCCATTCCTTGAGCGTGACCTGACGCGAGCGCTCATCCATGCCTTTGATTCGGTTCCCTGCTTGGACGAACGGCAGGTGGTGACTTCGCGTGGTGATGGAGAGAGGAGAGAACTCACTTCTCTCCTCTTGTGTGTAGTGGCTGTTGGATAGCCTTGAGATGGTGGCAGAGGCCATTCATGGTCACATGCCTTTTCCAAAAAAAAAACCCCTCCTTTTCTCTAAAACCTCATGTATTTCAATCAAGTTATCTCAGTGAGAGCGTGCATATATGCACTAACGCCCCTCCACTTTCTACTTATTGTTATTGGTCATTATATATATATATATATATATATATATATATATATATATATATATATATATATATATATATATTAGTCCCATTTGTCGATCAATTCTAATTGACTTCCTGACTACTAAAGTTCGTAGCTCTTATATATATATCTATCATGTAATATCATCTATTATATCATGCTATGTAATATATAATATATCATATTATATCATATAATACTATATATTATATAATATGATTTCATAAATCATGCTGATGATGCCCTCGGCCCACATATATATATATATATATATATATATATATACACGGATGTCTATTTTCATTTTGACCCCATCCTTTAATTACTTTCAAACTAGACCCTTATTTGACTAACAATGATTAATACCAAATCAATGATTTAATTACTCCAAAATTAGTGTGGATTTTATAATCCTCCTCCCTTACAAAAATTTCGTCAAATTTGTCTGACCCATATTATTTGGGACAAAATAACTTTGGGTAACGCTTTTTCATACTTTCTTCTTGTTCCCAGGTTGCTTCTTGTTCCGTGTGATTGCTCCATCTCACCTTGACGAAGGGAATCACCCTGTTCCTCACCCGCCGCTCCTCATGACCCAATATCTCCATTGGTCGCTCCTCGTAGGACATATCCTCATGAATCTCCACCAGGATATGCTGGATCACGTAAGAGTCATCACGGAAGTATCTCCTCAGCATGGAGATGTGGAACACATTGTGGACCTGGGCCAAGTCCAGCGGTAAAGCTAATCTGTAGGCCACAGCTCCTACCCGTTTCGTGATCTCAAAGGGCCCAATGTAGCGTGGGGCGAGCTTCCCACGCTTCCCAAACCTCATAACTCCCTTCATAGGCGACACTCTCAAGAACACTACATCACCAACTTGGAACTCTACCTGAGAGCGTTTCCAATCAGCATAACTCTTCTGACGACTCTAAGCAATCCTCAGCCTCTCTCGGATCATCCTGATATGCTCCTCAATCCGTTTAATGAAGTCCGGTTCCTCGAGCTTTCCGTTCGCCTACCTCCCCCCAACAGATCGGTGATCGATATTTCCTTCCATACAGTGCCTCATAAGGAGCCATCTGGACGCTCACCTGATAATTATTGTTGTAGGCGAACTCTGCCAAGCGTAGACGCTTGTCCCACGCGTCAGTGAAGTCCAAGGCACATGCCCTCAACATGTCCTCTAAGATCTGAATGGTCCTCTCTGCCTGGCCGTCCGTTTGATGATGGAAAGTTGTATTAAATGCCAGATGGGTTCCCAAGGCTTCGTGCAAGCTCTCCCAAAATTTTGAAGCAAATCTGGTGTCACGATCTGAGGTGATCGACACTGGCACTCCGTATAGTCGGACAACCTAATTGATGTATAACCAGGCAAGTTGCTCCAATGTAGCGCCTACCCTCAGAGGTATAAAATGTGCCGACTTAGTCAGTCGGTCCACTATCACCCAAACTGACCCATGTCCCCTTTGAGTACGAGGTAGCCCTGTCACAAAGTCCATATTGATATGCTCCCACTTCTACTCAGGGATGGGTAAGGGTCAGAACTTCCCCACGGCCTACGATGCTCGCCTTGCTTTCACTGGGCATTGTGTAAGGCATTGTGCTACAAATCTTGCGATTTGCTTCTTCATGCCGTTCCACCATAAATGATCCTTCAAACCTCGATACATCTTGGTTCCTCCAAGATGGATCACGTAGCTCGAGTAGTGAGCTTCATTGAGTATGTCCTTTTTCAGCTCTGGAACATTAGGTACGCATACTCAGTCACCATATCTGAGTGTGCCGCCCTCGTCGATACGGGATTGTGTCGATTCACCCTGTTTGACCTTGCCCAAGATTTCTCGTAATGTCCTATCTCGGGGTTGGGCCTCCCGGATTCTCTCCAACAAGGCCGGTCGTATGCACAAACTGGACATACTGACCTCCATATGTGGCAAAATGACCTCCAACTCCAACTTCCTCATGTCCTCCAACAAGGGCCTCTGAGCTGTCAACGGCGCGGTGATCTCGTAGTTTCGGCTCAAGGCATCTGCCACCACGTTAGCCTTGCCCGGGTGGTAATGAATACTCAAATCATAGTCCTTAATTAACTCCAACCAGCGCCACTGTCTCATATTCAACTCCTTCTGAGTGAAAATGTATTTGAGGCTCTTGTGATCAATGTACACCTCACACGGTACACCGTACAAGAAGTGCCTCAAGATTTTTAGTGCAAACACGACTGCTGCTAGCTCCAGGTCGTGAGTAGGGTAGTTCTCCTAATATAGTTTCACTTAGCGTGAAGCGTAAGCAATGACCCGCCCGTCCTGCATCAAAACACACCCCAAGCATGTTTTACAGGCATCACTATAGACCGTGTATCCACACCCACTCTGTGGTAAGGCAAGGACTGGCGCGGATACTAATCTGTGCTTCAATTCCAGGAAGCTCCTCTCACATGCCTCAGTCCACACAAACCGAGCTCCCTTCCTGGTCAACCTCGTCAGGGGTGCTGCTATACGAGAGAAACCCTCAACGAATCTCCGATAGTACCCGACTAATCATAGGAAGCTCAGTATTTCCCTAACGGTTGTCGGTCTCCTCCAATCAACTACTGCCTCGATCTTCTTGGGATCCACCGATACTCCAGCACCACTGATAACATGCCCAAGAAGGCCACGATGTCTAACCAGAACTCACACTTGGAGAACTTAGCATATAGCTCATGCTGCCTCAACGTCTCCAACACTATCCTCAAGTGTTCTACGTGTGCCTGGCGACTGCGGGAATAGATAAGTATGTCATCAATGAAGACAACTATGAACCGGTCCAAATATCTCTTAAATACTCTGTTCATCAAATCCATGAACACGGCCGGGGAATTGGTGAGCCTAAACGGCATTACCAAGAACTCATAGTGCCCATATCTAGTCCGGAAGGCACTCTTTGGGACGTCCTCCACTCTAATCCGCACTTGGTGGTACCCGGATCTCAAATCAATCTTCAAGAATACCTGCGCCCCCTGTAGCTGATCCATAAGATCATCAATCCTTGGCAATGGGTACTTATTCTTGACGGTTACCTTGTTCAGCTCTCTATAGTAGATGCACAACCTCAAGGACCCATCTTTCTTCTTGACAAACAACACTGGAGCTCCCCAGGGTGACATACTCGGCCGAAAAAAAACCCTTCTCCAGCAGTTCCTCCAACTTCTTCTTCAGCTCCTTCAGTTCTGTGGTTGCCATCCTGTACGAGGCCCTAGACACGGGAGTCGAACCAAGAATTAACTCAATAGAGAATTCCAACTCTCTCTCTGGGGGTATACCCAGTAAATCCTCAGGGAATACATCTGGGTACTCGCTAACTACTGAAACGTCTGCAATGATGGGGCTAATCCTTTGTTGAGCATCAGAAATTGAGGCCAGGTACCCTACACACCCACCATCAAGAAGACTCCGCGCCTGAACGTCTGAAATTTCCCTCACCAACGATCAATCCTTGCTGCTATGGAAGATGAACTCCTTATCATGCGGCATCCTGAAGTGCACTTTCTTCCGGCGGCAATCCACCACCATATACATAGTAGAGAGCCAATGCATCCCCAAGATGATATCATAGTCTCTCAAGTACGTAACATGTAGGTTAGCCGGCAGCTCGCGACCCCAAATACCACAATACATGCTGGCACCATCTTGCTCACTAGTCTAGCCGCCCCTACCGGGGTATCTATACTCAGGTTGTACAGCAACGTGACTACTGGTAGCGAGTGTCTCCGTGTAAATAGTATAAAAATAAACGAATGTGTAGCACCCGGGTCCAAGAAAGTGCAGGCATAAAATGAACTAACTGCGATAGTACCTGCGATGACGCTGGGGGATGCCTGTGCCGCCTCGGTGGTGAGGTGATAGAGACCCGCCCATAGGTCAGTGACTTCTGCTGTTTTGGCGGCTGACTAGAGGAAGGCGATGGCGTTGCCTTCCCCTTCCTATCTCCTCCTCACGCTTCCGCCTCGAGCGGCCGACATCATCTCGAGGCCCCCGATGACCTCTCGTGGAGTTCTCAGGCCCTCCATCCGCCTCGAAGTCCGGGCTTGTGGGCATTGTGCCCTCCGGTGCTCGAGGCTGCCACAAATGAATCAACCCCCGGTGATGCTCGGACACTGAGCCTTCTTATGGGGCCCCCAACAAGTGTAGAATTTCATCGGCTGGGTTACACTGCAAGAAGAGCCTCTACCTCCAGAGGCAGCTGATGATCCAGAGGACCTATTGTATAGCCGCGATCGATACTCAGACCTCGATCGTCCTGCACTCTTGTCGAATGAATGGTTGTTGCTGGCTCCCTAGCCCTTGTCCTTCTTCTTCTCTTTCTGTGGCGGCCCTTGTGGATCCCCCTGACTGGAAGCATCAATATATTTGGCCCTGGCCACCGCCTCAGAGTAACTGGTGCACATAAATCCAGATATGATATTCTTGAGTGACGGCCGTACGCCCCACACCAATCTCCGCATTCTAACAGCCTGGGTCGACACCATGTCATGGACAAAACGAGCTAGGCGGTCGAACTCAGCCTCGTATTGCTCCACCGTCATCCCACCCTGGATAAGATGAGTAAATTGTTGCTCCATCTGTACCAGGCATCCTTGAGAAAAGTACTTCGCATAGAAGGCTGTTTTGAATTCCTCCCATGTCTTGAAGGGTCCTCCCTTCCTGTTTCGTATCTCACCGAGGTACCAATCCACTGCGCCGCTCTGTAGTAGGTAGGCGGTGGTCCTCACCTTCTTGGCCTAGTCTGTTTGGACATACTCAAAGGCCTTCTCCAGTTCCCTGATCCAGAACTCTGCCGCCTCAGGGTCAGCAGCTCCCTTAAACTGCTGAGGCGACGGCCTCCTGATCTCCCCAAGTAAACCCCTACTGATGGCTAGTATGGCTGAAGTGGCTGGCGTGGTAGGAGGGGGTGGCACTTGCTGTTGGCTTGGTTCTCTGATGAGGGCGTGCATCTTCTCATCAACTCGAGCATGGTGATGGGGGGTACCTCCCCCCTCGGGTCTGGGTCTCCCGCCTAGGGCCCTGCGACGTTGGACTGAGCAGGTTGTTCCTGCTCAACCTCCATCTCCTCAGGAGGTGGGACCACCTCCTCTGCTGGAGGAGGGGGTACCTCAACTCGTCGGGGTCGTCCCCGTCGTCCTCCACCGCGTCTCATGTTGTCTGTATAGTATTAATAAGATGGAGTTTAAACATCATCATTCATGCCACACAATCATTACGAGATTCCTCAAACACTGATATTAAGATAAGTAAAATATGATTTTTCAAAACAAGTGCAGTTCATACAACATATATAGTTTGTAGGACTGCTATAGCACATAAGATAATTGCTGACATCAGCATACAAATAATCAGTCTGGTCGCTACGGCGTCTCTGGAGTGTAGTCCTCGCCCCGAAGCTTAACGGAGGGCTTCACGCTTCCCTGGGAGCCTCCCTGCACTCGGACTCGTGAGGGTCCCTGGGACAAAACATCGTGAGGTGGTAGGGCCGCTGCAAAGGCATAAGCAATCGGGTCGCCTACACCCGCCATCGGTGTCCATAGTTTCCGCAGCCGTGAGGTATCTCCACCGCGACACCGCGGCCGAAGTCAGTAGGGCCCCCTGCAGTAAGGGCACCTCACTAAACCACCTCTCCGTACCGGTGGCGTGGGGCGTCTGATGCCAGCCTGTATCGCGAGACTCTTACTATACTCTCGTGCATTACCCACTGGTCGGGGTCTCCTCCTTTGGGCTCCGTCCATCCGTCGCATGTACTGGTCCATATATGCTCTATGCTCGTCCATGTGTACCCTGTGCTCGTTCACGAATTCGTTGTGTCGTATCATAAATCTCTCGTGACTATCTATCCAGTCCACGAGTTGTACCATCGTCTAGTGCAACCCCCTTCCATGCCCAACCATGAGTGATATGAGCTCATGTAAATCCGCACCCTCGCCAGACTCTTGAGCTGCGGTACAATGGGTCCAAATTGCCGCCACTGGGCTCTGCAGACCCCACGGGTGACCTATCCAGTCCTAGCCCTTGATGCTCTGACTCGAATGGTACGGAGTTCTCCTAGATGACCTCCAACCCGTGAGAACTGTCCCCGCTAGACTCGCAGTTGGACATCGTCAGCTGCCAGATAATAACATAGTCAATATCGTTCTATAGCAAACTAGTCTACCCATCCAACTCTCAATCTATCCTAGTTGACTAATGTCACTAGGGTAACTAGGGTGTCGATTAATCCGCTTTGCCGCTCTCTGATACTACTTTATCTCACATCACGGACCCCAAAATCCGGGGCCTCGAGGAGCACGTGTGAAGGCCCGTACCCAAGTGGAGGCAGACCCCACTCGGATATAAGGCCTAAGTGATCATAAAGCAACAACACACAAATGTAGCATAATAGTAAAATCATAAATATAAAGTCAGAGTATATCAACGGAAGATAAATCCTAAAGGTACAGGCACTCTATAATGTCAAGTACACAACTGGCCCGCATAGACCAAATCACAAGTGTCCTCACTCATAGTAATGAAAGTAGAGGTAGCCAACCTCAGCAACAATCCCAGGGGCCCACGTACAGCTCCGGTAGGAAAGCCCAGTAAGTACCCCCCGCAGGGATCATAACAAGTCATGTATGGAAGAATGAGCAAGTAAAGTAAAACAATCTCATGACAAAATTAACCAAGAAAGTGGGGTCACACCCCACGCCAACAATCACCTAGGAGTCTTAACCCTACAACAAGGAATTGTCAAAGATAGGGACTCTTATCACAACAACGGCCTCAAGTCCTGGGAGAGAAATAGTCCAAATACGGTTCTCGAAGTATCCCCCGGTCAACCGCCACTGAAATGATATATCGACCCTTAGTCGTGAATCGGTGAAGGCTACCCCTCATAATGCATGTCGACACATAGGTGTATCGATCTAACATTGTGGTGGATGGCCAGAGTATCCTCCCCCTGGCATGGAACCATTAGAGCGCCAGGGTGTCCGCAGCCCCAAACGCTCCACAGGAGCCCCCACGCTCTACTGATCCGGGCGGAAAACTCAATAAGAGTACACGTGTCAAATGGCAAGGAAATACCATACAACCACACACATGCGCAAGCATGGAATCAACAATCAAGAAGCGACAATCCAAAGCATCAAATAAACATCACTGGCACCAACGGATCAAGAAGTAATCAACCAATGATTGGGAACACACAAGCATATTATTAGTGATCAGCCTGATAAAGGAGAGGGAGCCAAAGGCACTTACCTATGCAAGTAGAAGTGTCTAATAGTTGGTTGTTGTCTCTCCCGATGCGACTCTCTGGTCAGCGTTGGATTCGGGATCTGATAATAAAACTCTATTTGTCAGTATACCTCTTATGCGTATGCAAAAGTAATCACCCATGATAGGGTCTATTCACATTAAAAACGCACGTACCATACCCTCCCTATAAGATGAGTGATATTTTAATTAGAGGGTTTTAAATACTCCATATATATATATATATATATATATATATATATATATATATAAATTTCCTCATAGTTTCACCAGGCTGATCAACCTCTCTTTCTAACTCCGTTATGTTGCCGGTTCTCTTTCCAGTCTTTCCTTTCAACTAATTATTATTATTATTATTATTATTATTATTATTATTATTATTATTATTATTATTATTATTATTATTATTGTGAGTATTAATGAATTATGAAAATCTAAGCCATAGTATAACCTTCAAAGTTACACATCATGGCCTGTTTCTATTTTCGCTAAACGCTTTAACCATGGAATCACATGAATCGATCCAACAAGAACCACACACACCTACATATCTAGCTCACGTAATATGCAACAAGTTCAGTGCCCCTAGGTTCTCTCTTACTACTCAACAATGAAGCTATCCTTCAAGTGGTCATAAACCCCACTAAGAACCCATATCTTCTCTTCTATTTTAAGAGATTCTAATGTGCTTTATGAACTCATCCCTCATCCCAGTTTAACAGAACACCCTTCTCAGTTAAGGCTTATACTAGCCACCATGTAGGGTTGTTGCTGATTCACAGAGGAGTTAAAGGGCTAACTCACATGATATATGCTTAAGTGAAGCCTTTGTTCTTCTCTCTGAACAACCCATGAAGACTTGTGGTCCCTTCCTTTGTTTCCCCTTAATGAAACTAACTCATTCTTACTCCTTAGTTAGGTTATCTCTTTCCATGCACATCCAAGCTCTACTTTATGCATGCATGGCTACCAATATGAAACCTAACATGTGTGTAAAATGCAAGTAACCCAAGTACTCTACCATCCATGGACTCCGAACTGGACTCAGGCAGTTTGCAAGGAAGAGAGGCTCACCGGCAGCGAGGTTTACGACGTCCTCCGAGGGTTCCAAAGGTTGCAGGCTGCCGTGAAGACTCTTGCCCACCTTCGTCGTGTTAGTTTCCCAAATCTTGGTAGGCCTGTGGCGGTCCGGTTAGTCCACGCTGCCCTCTTACTTCGCCTTCCTCCTCGTCCCAAGTGTGTTGCAAGTTTCCGTGGGTCATTGCGGGAGAGAAGGTTTGTTCCTTCCAAGCCGGGGGAGGGTGTCTTCGCGTGTTGAGGCGGTGGAGATGAGTTCGCACTCTTGATCGAGAGGGGATATAGGGCCTGACTTCTCTTTATTATCGAGGTGGCAAGGTGAAAGGCTCGAGACGATCACCTCACTCATTGAGTAGTATCGTAAATACGATGGAGACCTTACACTGACGTGCCCTGCTCCGCCTGAACAGCATATCCGAAGTGAAATCTGGTCTTACGTACTGTGAAGCCTCCTCAGATACTCGTTTCGGCGTTGGCGGAAGGGAATTACTTGGCCTGGAGGTGCACCTCGATCGGATGGGTGGATATTGTCAATTCCTTGAGCGTGACCTGACGCGAGAGCTCATCCATACCTTTGATTCGGTTCCCTACTTGGATGAACGGCCGGTGGTGACTTCGCGTGGTGATGGAGAGAGGAGAGAACTCACTTCTCTCCTCTTGTGTGTCATGGCTGTTAGACAACCTTGAGATGGTGGCAGAGACCATTCATGGTCACATGCCTTTTTAAAAAAAAAACCCCTCCTTTTCTCTAAAACCTCATGTATTTCAATCAAGTTATATCAATGAGAGCGTGCATATATGCACTAACGCCCCTCCACTTTCTACTTATTATTATTGGTCATTATATATATATATATTAGTCCCATCTGTCAATCAATTCTAATGGACTTCCTGACTACTAAAGTTCGTGGCTCTTATATATATATCTATCATGCAATATCATCTATTATATCATGCTATATAACATATAATATATCATATTATATCATATAATACTATATATTATATAATATGATTTCATAAATCATGCTGATGATGCCCTCGGCCCACATATATATATGAGTGAGTATATATATAATACCAAAACAAGGATTTAATTGCTCCATAATTAGTGTGGATTTTACAGAACTTATCTCCAGTTTTGTAAGTTCCAAATTGTTAAAATTCCTAGAGCTGAAAACCAAGAAGCAAACATCCTATTAAGGCTGGCCTCGTCAGACACAAATATCAAACAACCCGTCAGTTTGTAATATTTGGTGGTAAAAATAATTGAATATCGACAAGACGAAAAACTACTGGAAATTAACCACGAACACATATTGATCGATCCCATCTTGAGTTACTTTCGGTTTGCTATCCTCCCATCAGACCCAAAAGAAGCTCGTCGAATCATAACCAAACCAGGAAGCTATAGCCTCTCTTAAAGGTAAATTGTATTAAAGGTCATACACCCTTCCTCTCTTGCGGTGTTTGTGCCCCTCTGAGGTATTTTATGTTCTCGATGAGGTACACGGAGGCATCGAAGGGACCACCATGGAGGAAAAGCCATGAGTCTTAAAGTCCTCCTGTAATGGTATCATTAGCCCATCCTAGTGAAGGATACTGTGGAACTCACCGTAAGTGTGACGTGTGCCAGCGACACTAAAGAATCTAGCGATGAGCAGTAGTTCAACTGACACCGATTGTGAGTCAAAGGCCCCTTACGCTTAGGGGCGTCAATATTCTTGGACCTCTTCCAGTGGCTGCTCGGCAGATGAAGTTCTTGATCGTGGGGATCGTTTATTTTACCAAGTGGGTGAAAGTCGAGCATCTGGCATCCATCTCGGAAAAAGCATGCCAAAGTTTCCTATGGAAGTCTGTCATCTATCACTTTGAAATCACAGTGGCCTTCATCACCTATAACGGGTGCTAGTTCTATAACCCAACATTAAAGAACTTTCATGTGGAGGTCAGAATCGAAGCAAGGCTCACTTCAGTCACTCATCCCGGGGAAAACAGACAAGTGGAGGTAACCAACTAAACTCTCTTGTTTGGTGTGAAGACTCAGGTTTAGCGAAATCGATCCTACTTGGTAGACAAAATCCCTGGGGCATTATGAGCATACAAAACTACTAGATGAACGCCGACAGGTGAGACCCAATTCACCCTCTCTTATTTGGTGTAGAAGTAGTGATCCCGGTAGAAATCGGGATGCCTACCCCTCAGACACAGAAGTTTGACCCGACAGTTAAAAAGGAAAGGCTTAGAGCTAAGCGCAACCTCCTAGAGGAGAAAAGGGATTGCGCCCGCATTAGAGCCATAACAAACTACCATAAAGTCATGTGTTTCTACAATTTCAAGGTGAAAGAAGTCAAATTTGAGCCCGGCGACCTAGTTCTGCTAGAGAACAACTTCCAAGGTAATAAGAGTTACACCAGAAAGTTAACCCCCAGCTGGGATGGTCCTTATGTTGTAAAGGAAGTCATCCAGCCTGGTGTTTATTGACTTGAAAATATGAACTAGCAAAAACATAAGCACTGTGACACGTGCTTGATTACAAGCATTATACTATCAATAAAACTAAGAATCTTTTTGCCTAATTCATTAACTGTGGCTCTACTTTCTATAGCCTACCAATTATTCACCTACAAGCATGGTCGACCCGTCAAGCATCTTTGAACCATCGCCTTTGGGGGCTACTCCTTGGGTCATCAACATCTCTCCCACACACCATCAATTAGGGCATCAAGCTTTATTGTCAAGGCTTCTCCGTGGAAAGGCATGGAGAAGAATTTACTTTGCGAACAGTAGAGGGAACATCGGAGGGAAGTTTATTTGTTATTATATTGATGTTTTCTCCTTTATTTGCATTAGATTTGTTTTCCTCTTTGATGGGAAACTAATCTTTTAGGTATTTAGGAATTGTTGAACCCTTGGGTATATGTATGAACTTGATTTACTTGTTATGGATTCCTTTATTTGAATGAATGTTTCAATGTTATGAGAACCTATTGGATATAATGTATTGTATTGATGCTCTACGTTGCGACAACTCTGAGTGGGGTGTAGACAATTAACGCTCCCTCTATATACATATAGAACTACTTCAATAGGTGGCGGTTATGAATACGCTGAGAGATTGGGTGTTTAGGTGAGAGACTCCTTTAGATGTATTATTTCCCACAACTCTTCCAAGTTGTATGTTCTCTAGAACGCTAATGCAATGATGATATTAGGTTAATAACACACCTCAACCGAGGGTGTGAAAGCATTGTAGGAACGCTTGGTCCATTAACTAGCAATCTTCAAATAGGAATCCATACACATCATTATCCACAAGAAACCGAGAGGGATACCCTACCCGGATACCTCTTCTCCTTATTGATTGTCCTGACAACTTCATCACATCCCATTTAATCTTGCTTTCTAGAGTTAGAATTTTGAGTAGATTTAACCTCCACCAATCTTTGTTAAGACTAGGTAATAGAAGAACAGCTAGTACTAGTATCTTGGTCCTTGTGGGTTCGACATCCGACTTCCATAGTCCACATTACTACTTGATATGACCCGTGTACTTGCGGTATAAGCATAAGCATTAGGCTCACATCAAGTTTTTAGCATCGTTTTCAAGGACTTAGATTTTATTAGGAACACTTGAAATCTTTTAATCTAGTCATTAGTTTTAGGTTTTTTTTTCTTTGGTTTATATATATATATATTTGATGTGTTTTCTTTATTCTCTTCTGTGCAAGGTATAATGAATTCCTCAAGGTTAGCTTTGTTGGAAGCTATAATTGACGAGCTTTTAAGAAACCCACCATTTCGAAGAAATACATGCAACAATGCTTACCAAACTAATTGGGGAGGACAACCAAACTATCCAAGTTATATATATGAACCACAATAGGGGTGTCCTCAACAAGGATTTCTTCCTTATCCCCCACCTCAAGAGCAGTGGCAAAATTACTCTCCATGTTTTCAGTATGAGCCACTATAATGAAGACGATTTTGTACCGAGGAAGTGTTGACGAAAATTATGCTGCAAACAGATGCCAAATTTGAAGCCCTTTATACCACAATTGCCAATGTACAAACCTCACATCACAAGCTTGGGAACCAGGTGGGATGAACAAACAAGTCGTGATGAACAAACAAGTCATAAACAAGCAGTAGAAGTTCCACTTGGGAATGACACTGATGAAGATGAAGGTAGAGAAGATGAAGGTGTCAAAAAATACGTTGGTATAGAAGAAAAGGAAAAAGTGGTAGAAAAATGTGATGAAGAGGTCGACAGAGCAAAACAAATCGCACTTGAACAAGCTCTCGACCTAGAACTTCTCTTGCACACTAGGCATAGAAGAGAAATATCCGAGACAACAATAGAAGTGAGGAGGATGATTACATAATCCAAGGATCCTCTGAAGGCAAGATTGAACAATTCCCGGGCCAAATTATTTCAATGGAGGCCTAAAGGTAACAGTATAGAAACCTCCACAAAAGCTCTACCCCAGCAAGAATGTTTTCCATTTTCTGGAAGTAATTATGCGCTGTGTAGCCAGGAAGAATACACTCATTTCAAGCCTCCATAAGGTATGAATAAGGTACGTCAAGCTCGTGACATTCAACAAGCGCTTCTTGGCAGGCAACCCAAGTTTTAGAAAAAAATTTCTAGTTTTCATTAGTTAGTTTAGTTTTGGTTTTTTTTTTCCAATAAATTGATGGATTCCATGATCCGAAATTTTTGATTCCTTAGTTTTGTGTTAGTTGGGTAGATTTTAAAAGCTTGAATTAGAGTTATGATTTTAATGAATGGATACTTGGAGTTCTACTCTGCAAATTTTATAGACTAGTGGTTAACAGTGAGTCGTGCGGGGGCTTATGCGGGCGCACCAATGGTTGTACACCCCTTGGATTGTGAAGGGAAGACCACGCGGGCACATATCATATACCAACCCCGTAGTTTACCTCGTGCAGACCATAGTGAGGGCACACCAGCCCCCACGGTACGTGGAGCGACCCAAGATGCGGGCGTACTAGCCAGCACAGCGCGCAAAATTTTCCAAAAATAGGCGCACCTCTTTAAATTCAATTCCAAACCTTCCTAAGCATGACACGCCTTCACTTTCTTCCTCCTCACACACACATCCAAGACCTTCTCTTTCATCTCCAAGTATCATTCACTCTAACTTCATCATTTGCACAATTTCAGCTGACGAGGAGAAGCTAGACATTAGAGAATCAGGAATCATCTTTTATTTTAGTTTGCTAGTAACTTTTGTGTTTTGTTTTTATTATTCTGGAGCTATACGGATTCCTCCTTACCTAGCAGATCTTGAGAGAGCACACATTTTGGCCGAAACTAATGACCACCTCGAGTTCGACTTCAAATTTGGAAGCATCACCAAATAACAAGGGAAGTTTCAGTTTGCCCATGTTCTTGTTTTATTATGCTCTTATAATTTACATTCTTTGTTGTTTGTATTGAGGAGAATGAAAAGTTTTATGTTTGGGGATGGGTACACATGTGTGTAGCTATGAACTTCATTGCATATCTTTACAAATTAATTCATTGCAAATCATTAAGTGTGGGGATAGTATTCTATGAATTCATTGCAAATCATTACATATATACATTCTTAGTGTACACCAATGACGGCATGTTCAAAAAATTATTTTCAATTTTGTTATACTCTTAGTTTGTACCAATTTAGCAAAATTTTTCAATTTCTCCTATGAAACACCTTCGACTCTTAGAGAAAATCTTCATGACTATTATACACTATCTAGTGACATTAGATAACCCATTGCTATGTTTCTTTGACTTAGATTATTAACTATTATCTTCAATGGCTCCAAGAGTTTTCGTGGCACTAGTTCAAACTTCTAGCCCTTACAAGTAAAGTTATATATAGTAAATAAATTTTTATACATAAAGACTATGAAAATAAGAACCAAGATAGTATTCTTCTACTCTTGATGACAAAGTAAGCTTGGGTTTCTACCTCTAATTAGAGTATCTCTCAAGCTGAAAAGTCACTTGTGAGCATGAGCGCGTGTATGTAGAGTTGTAATCTTCTGCGTAGGTAGGTGTTCTGATGCCTGGCCAGCATGTGCATATCTCAGAAAGGGAGATCAACACTCTATGTTAATCTTTAGTCCCCGAAAAGTCAAATCCACTAGGGATGCCCTACTAGGATTTATATGAAAAGAAAAAGAGAAAAGTGAAAAATTGAAAAGAAAAGAACAAAAAGAAAGTTTACTTTTCTTAAAGAGCTAGATGTTTTGTACTTAGGGCTTCAAGGAACCTCTAGAGTCCATTAAGGGTATGTTTGCCACTCTAAGATTTGGGAACATGGTAAGTGGAGTGAAATACTCTTCTAGAGCTATACTAAAGTGTGTCATGGAATTGACCTAAGTCCGAGGTGTTGAAATAGGAAAATACATATACCAATTATGAATGCTTTGAATATAACAAAATGCAATTTCTTTTTAGCCTAAGATCAAACACTTCTCATGTTTTAAAATTTTATTTCTTTGTTCGCTTGAGGACAAGAAAACGTTTAAGTGTGGGGATATTTGTGATAAGCGTCAATTGATCATATTGTTATACCATATTCTTGTATACTATGCATATGATTTGGAGTAGTTTTACCCAATTAGTACTTAATTTGTGTTAATCTTTATTTATATGGCGATGGAAAGCCTCAAGCATCAAAAGGAAGAAATTTGACATCATTTGAAACGAAAAAGGAAGAAACTCAAGATACTGCAGAAATTCTAAAAGAGCAGCGAAGATTAGAATTTTATTACAAGAGCTACAGTACTTTATATCAAATCCCCACTATTCAGATTAAAGACCAACAACTCAGGAACACTTAGTTAAAATTTCAAGTCAATCCGACGTAAACTGGTCATCCGATGGAACGTTTGATGAAGATTACACGATCCAGAAATCCAGCCCGCACGGGTACTCATGCGCCTGCACGGATGCCTGCACGAGTTCTAAAGGCCTTCTTGAGCATCATGCAGCCACCTATGCAGTCGTATGGGCATGTAGGAGCTAGCACGGGGTATTTGCACTACATGAAATATGACCTATAGCGGCGAATATATCCGCCGCTATATATAACTTTTCCGCCGCTGTAGATCTATAGCAGCGGATATCGCAAGGATAAATCCCGCTGCTAAAGCCTCAATCGGTATATTTTTTAGCGGCGGATAATCCATCTATTGTGGCGGATATATCCGCCGCTAAAAAACTGAATGTAGCGGTGGATTGTGATTTATAGTGGCTGATAAATCCGTCGCTATTGGTCTCAGCGCTGTAACGCCGTTAACGGCAACCTATAGTGGCGGATAAATCCGCAGCTATAAGGTCTCGATTGCGGTTAATAGACCTTTTAGCGGCGGATATATCCGCCGTTATAGAGTATATAATAATTATATTTATATTAATATTAATATTAATATTATTCATAATATTGCTAATTTATATACACAAACCCTTTAGAAGATCAAATTAATTAAAAATAAAAATCTATTTTTATTGCTAAACAAATGTTTGGTATTAAAAAGTAACACAACATACAGCTTCCATTAATTGTTTCACTTCATATTCAGAGAGCTTTGTTCCCTGCATGGAGGTTGTGATGAGAACCTGTAATTGCTTGTTTTTAGCTCCCGGATGACTTGCTTCAGCTGGCTGTGAGTGCGAGAAGTATAAACAATAACAGGACGGCCTGATTTTGGCCTTTAACATTGATTGGCTTCTGAGCCGGCTCCACGAAGGACAAGCCATCTCTTCACTCACTTTAGTTGAAAACTCACCCAAACTTCTCCTTCAAGCCAGCAAGGCGCACAATAAGCACAAGGTTTTTCCTGTTCCTGTAGGGCTCTCCAATAAAGCATTACATCCCTGACCAAATTTCAGAAAAGAAATTACAAATCACGAAGGGGCAAACAGAATAGAGATCCGAGTGGTATGAATTTTTATTGCGAACCAACTGAGATCAAATGGCATATGTGTATACAGAAAATGCAAATAAACAACCATATATGTGTATACAAAAAATGCAGTGTTCAAAAAAGGAACTGCAAAAAAAGAGGGGTATGAAAAACAAAAGTATGGAAGGACAGCCAAGATGAAGAAGAACTAAAATGGTACCACATTATCAAAAGTCTCAAGCACGACAAGAATCACAGAATACAGTTTTCTTTTGTCTCGAATTATCTGTAATTTCTCAGTCAAAATCCAGTCCCAAATCGTATACAAATCTCCAACATCTGCAATATTTACCAGATTATCTTATGAGTACATCAAATTGGGAATAGAGAAGACAGTCTAAGGAAGCAAGCTTCAATTACTAGGCATGAATGCCTTTTTGAACCAAGACTTGTTATAGTATATAATATTTCAACAAAATATTTCCATATAATAGTCACAGTAAATTAATAATTAAATAAGAAAAAATTTCAACCTATATTATAAAGTTCAAGGACGAGAACAAACTAAATGAAAACAAAAGAGAATTAAACTCTCGAGCTTTTTTCTTATAGGCATCCTGCAAGTTAAGGTAGCTTCAATCATCTCAATTGGAATCCCATTAAAATTTTCATTTCCTTTTCAAATCATGAACAACAACAACAACAACATCAACTTAATAATAATAAAGTACATAAAGAATTAATAAGCCATGAATATATGAATGATATGAAGGTACGTACGTAGCTAGCTAGCTGATCATAGTAGCAGTTATAATACTACTACTCTTGCCCTGATGATCACATCCAATAGAATCACGCGATTCCAAGAAGACAAGAGCAGCAACATAGTGAGCCAGTAACGCCGGGCAAGGTAGTGATTAACCTGCGGGCGGTGGTAGGGGGGGATTGATAGAAGAGAAAGAAAAACGGAGGACAAACAGAGAAGAAAAGTCTCTGAAACTTTAAAAAGAAAAAAACTCAATAATCAATGAATAAAATTCAACCCACAAGCCGAGTTTAAATAGCTAAAAAAAACTAACCTAGATAACCTAGAAATTCTATCTTCTTATTCAAATTTGCCCAAATCGGCAAATTTTGGTCTAATAGAAAAACTTATCTAATTCTAAAATAACTAAACAAAACAGATAACTCCTAAAAATCCGTGTTCAAATCGGATTCATATCCTATCCTAAATTGGCATACGAAGTATTGGCAAAAATGGAAAAAAAACACTGAGAAACGAAGAAACGACGCGGAAAACAGTGGAATTTGAGGATAAAGGAAAGGTCCATCCAGCAAAGCAGATGGACCCCACGTGCGCATCGAGAGGAGCTTTCTGAATTGGGGTTGAGCGCGAGAATCCGATATCGGTAGCCAAAGTTATGGCCAAAATACCAAAACGTGTCCAAAGTGCTCCCCAATTCCGGACTTGGCTCGATCACCATTCGCCTTTACGTCGGTCCGCCAAGTCATGGTATGCCAAAGCTCTCATGGTGAAATCAGATAGCTCGGCATCATCATACTCGGGCTCTCCTGCATCAGCCTCCCCGGGTTGGAAAGAACTCGCCCTCGAGTTCATTATAGGATCAGTTGACTCCACAAAACAAGGGCTCAGATGCTTCACATTGAAGATGTCAGAGGTCCTCAAATAACTCGGAAGGCGCAACCGGTATGCATTGTCATTGATCTTTTGCAGCACTTCACAGGGTACGATCTTTCTTTCCTTCAGCTTGTTATACTCACCCACAGGGAAGCGATCTCGAGTGAGGACAGCCCACACTAAGTTACCCTGATCAAGCAAGCACTGAGCGCCATTTTATGCGCATTCATCTTGTACTTGGTATTACTCTCCTGAATAGCTGACTTGACCTGCTCATAAATAACTCGAAGGTGCTCTGCCATCTAATCAGCTCGGGGGTGAACATGACCAATTCGTGGGACGGGGGTGAGATCAAGTACTCCTGATGGGTTCCTCCCATAGACAACCTCGAATGGGCTCAAGCCGGTAGTCCGATTTTTTGATCTATTGTAGGCGAATTTGGCTTGAGGTAGTGCCAGATCCCACTGCTTTGGTTTAGTTCCAGCCAAACTCCTCAATAGGTTGCCCAAACTCCGGTTCACCACTTCAGTCTAGCCATCTGTCTGGGGGTGGTATGCACTGCTAAAGTTCAACTGCGTCCCCAATTTTCCCCATAAGCTTCTCCAGAAGAGGCTAACGAACTTGGTGTCACGATCAGATGTGATGGAGCGGGGGACACCATGCAAGCGAACAACCTCTCGAAAGTAAAGATGCGCAAAGCGGGTAGCATCCATAGTCTTCCGACAAGCTATAAAATGAGCCATCTTGGAAAATCTGTCAACCACCACCATAATAGAGTCTGAGCCCGCTGGGTACGAGGGAGGCCCAAAACAAAATCCATACTGACGTCGAGCCAAGGAGCTTTAGGGACTAGCAAGGGAGTATACAGGCCTGCGTTGGTGAGAACTCCTTTGGCCCGCTGACACACAAAGCAGCGCTCCACAAAGTGAGCAACGTCGCTAGACAACTTCGGCCAATAAAAGTCTGCAGCTATGAGGGCGTAGGTCTTATCACGACCAAAGTGACCCTCATTATGGAGTTCGCTCATGATCTGCTGTCGCAATGAACAGTCGGGGATGCACAGCTGCAGGCCACGAAACAGGTAACCGTTATGCAAAATAAAATCGTGACGATGTCCATCGGTTACCTCCTGAAGGATCCACCCCAAGGAAGGATCATCTGCATACATATCCGTAAAAGCTTCAAACCATGCAACTTTGGCACTCATTATGGTGAGAAGAGAATTGCGACGACTCAAAGCATCTGCTACACGGTTGAGGCTTCCTGCTTGATGCTTCAGAGTAAAGGTGAACTCTTGCAAGTACGCCACCTACTTAGTGTGTCGGCTGCTCAGTTTGTGTTGGCCATTGATGTACTTCAGGGCTTCATGATCCGTGAACAGGATGTACTCCTTCTGTATGAGGTAGTGGCGCCAGAGCTTCAGCGACTGAACTATGGCATAAAACTCCAGGTCATAAGTGGAGTAGTTCTTCTTCGACCCTGATAGCTTCTCGCTAAAGAAAGCTACCTGTCGTCCTGACTGGCTCAGAACACCTCCAACGCCAACTCCAGATGCATCACAATTGACCTCGAACACTTTGTCGAAGTCGGGAAGTGTGAGAACTGGTGCTTCACTCATCTTCTGTTTGACCAGGTAGAAGCTAGTTTCGGCCTCATCCGTCCACTTGAAATCACGCCCCTTGAGACACTCGGTGATGGGGGCAATCAACGTGCTAAAGTTCCGGATGAATCTTCTATAGAACGAGGCCAGCCCATGGAAGCATCGAAAATCAGCTAGGTCCTCGGTCTGGGCCACTCCAAGATTGCATCGATCTTTGATTGATCTGCATGAACACCGTCAGTAGAAACAACAAAACCAAGGAAAGTCACAGAAGTGGTGAAGAAGGAACACTTCTTTCGGTAACGACAGCGCCCGTTCAAAGAACTCAAAGACAGCGCGAAGATGGTCAAAGTGCGAGGACCAATTCGGACTATAGATGAGGATGTCATCGAAATAGACCACCACAAACTTACCCATAAACGGTCGCAAAACCTGGTGCATGAATCGCATGAATATGCTGGGGCCGTTGGACAACCCAAAAGGCATCACCATCCACTCGTACAATCCATGTTGTGTCTTGAACGCCGTCTTCCACTCATCTCCAGGCCGTATTCTGATCTGGTGGTATCCGCTCTTCAGATCAATTTTTGAGAAAACCTTCGAGCCAGATAGCTGATCCAACATGTCATCTAGGCGGGGGATGGGGTAGCGGTATTTGATGGTGATTTTATTGATTGCTCGGCTGTCTATACACATGCGCCACGAGCCATCCTTCTTTGGCACCAACAGGCCGAATCAGCAGGGACTCATGCTCTCTCGGATGTAGCCGTTCCTTAATAACTCCTCCACTTGCAGCTGCAATTCTTCAGCCTCCTTGGGACTGAGATGGTATGCGGGTCGGTTCGACAAACTAGATCCTCGGACAAGATCTATCTGGTGTTGGATGTCCCTCATAGGTGGGAGTCCTGGGGGAAGTTCCTTTGGTATCAAGTCCGCGAACTCCAGCAATAACTGCTGCACTTCTATTGGCAGATCTGGATTCATGTTTGTGGCACTATGCATGCAAGGTAGCAATGCATAGACTACATCGGCCTGCTTGATCCCGCTTAAAAATCTGGACATGGAAAGTAGGTTAGTATTGGTTACCGGAGCAGGATACTTTTCTTCTTGGCGGGGTGCCAACACGATCTTTTTTCTCTTGATGCTGAGGGAATAAGTATTCTTCCTTCCATCCTGGACCACGCTCCGATCATACTGCCATGGTCGCCCTAGTAGTAGGTGATATGCATCCATTGACACGACGTCGCATCATGCATTGTCAAAGTACCTCTACCCAATGGAGAAAGACACCAGACATCGCCGATCTACTTTTACCTTGTTACCTTTGCTCAGTCATGATAGATTGTAGGGCTTCGGATGTCGCTCTGTCTTCAACTGCAACTTCTGGACAGCGTCTTCAGATACCACGTTCTCACAACTACCGCTGTCGATGATCACCTTGCAAACCTTGTCGGCCATCGTGCGGTGGTGTGGAAGATGTTTTTCTCACCGCCATCCCTTGATTCATCCTTGGGTGCCAAAGAAACTCTTGCATAACGAGGGTCTCATGGCTATCCCCAATCAAAGACGCCACCGTGCTCCCCTCATCATCATCGCCATAATCATCATAAACTGGTTCCTCATCCTCAGCCTCGATCTCTTCAATCATCAGGTTCTTACCCTTCTAACTAGCAGGTTTCCGACACTCTGGTGATTTATGCCCCTGCTCACCACATCTATAACAATGAACTCCAAAGTTAGAACTACCTGACGGTACTTGCTGGACTGGGAGGGGTGCCTGAGGGCGAGCGGTCCGGCTACTCTAATCGCTCCTGATTGGTGGTCTTCTATTCTGCTGCCTTTCAACAATGAGGGCGCGCTGGTATGCCTCTGAAACAGTCCATAATGAGTGTAGACTGAGAACATCTTGTATTGGTTGGCGCAAACCTCCCAGATATTGAGCCACCAGTTGCTCCTTCGTCTCGGATAAGTAGTTCCGTGCGATCAATTGGTAGAAGTCCTCTGTGTACTCATCTACCGATCTTGTGCCCTGTCTCAACGTATGAAGTCGTTGAAACAAGGTTTGGGTGTAGCCGAATGGGAGAAAGTGCCCCTTCATCTTCTTCTTCATCTTGTCCCAATCTACGATCTTTGGTTTGCCTTGCCGATCCCGTGAACGCTGTAACTGCTCCTACCACGCGGATGCTCGGCCCTTCAACTTGATGGCAACTAGCTTCACCTCCAGACGATCAGGGACCTCCTTGTACTCAAATATCCTCTCGACCTCGTTCAGCCAGTTGATAAAGACTTCAACATGTAGGGTTCCTGTAAATTCAGGCAACTCCACCCAAAAGCCGAGATCTCCGTGACGCTCCTCTAGTGCACGGTGCTCCGTGGACTGCCCACGCCGGGAATAGGGGTTGACGAAGGTAGACTCGGAGTCGTGGTCTGAAACCTCACGATCCCCCAAATCTCACGCCGCCAATCGTCTCCGCTACTTGTCTCTGCAGATCCTCGTTCATCGCTTCCAAGGCGATTGGGTCTAGAGACGGACCTTCCTCTGCCGGAACATGTCCACCATGATGACCACCACGGCCACCACGACCTCCAGCCATTGATGGCGAGGCCACATGAAGAAGATGATCTCTGATACCAACTAACGGGAACAAACTAATAATTAAATAAAAAAAAAATTTCAACCTATATTATAAAATTCAAGGAGGAGAACAAACTAAATGAAAACAAAAGAGAATTAAACTCTCGAGCTTCTTTCTTATAAGCATCCTACAAGTTAAGGTAGCTCCAATCATCTCAATTGGAATCCCCATTAAAATTTTCAATTCCTTTTCAAATCATGAACAACAACAACAACAACAACTTAAAAATAATAAAGTACATAAAGAATTAATAAGCCATGAATATATGAATGTTATGAAGGTACGTACGTAGCTAGCTAGCTGATCATGGTAGCAATTATAATACTACTACTCTTGCCCTGATGATCACATCCAATAGAATCACGCCATTCCAAGAAGACAAGAGCAGTAGCATAGTGAGCCAGTGACGCCGGGCAGGGTAGTTATTAATCTGCGGTCGGTGGTAAATAGGGGGGATTGATAGAAGAGCAAGAAAAAGGGAGGACAAACAGAGAAGAAAAGTCTCTGAAACTTTAAAAAGAAAATAACTCAATAATTAATGAATAAAATTCAACCCACAAGCCGGGTTTAAATAGCTAAAAAAAACTAACCTAGATAACCTATAAATTCTATCTTCTTATTCAAATTTGCCCAAATCGGCAAATTTTGGTCTAATAGAAAAACTTATCTAATTCTAAAATAACTAAACAAAACAGATATCTCCTAAAAATCCGAGTTCAAATCAGATTCATATCCTAGCCTAAATTGGCATACGAAGTATTGCCAAAAATGGAAAAAAAAAACACCGAGAAACGAAGAAACGACGGGGAAAACAGTGGAATTTGAGAATGAAGGAAGGGTCTATCTAGCAATGCTGATGGACCCGATGTGCGCGTTGAGACGAGCTTTCCGAATTGGGGTTGAGCGCGCGAATCCGATATCGGTAGCCAAAGTTATGGCTAAAATACCAAAACGTGTCCAAAGTGCTCCCCAATTCCGGACTTGGCTCCATCACCTTCCGCCTTTACGTCGGTCCGCCAAGTCGTGGTATGCCAAAGCTCTATGGTGCAATCGTAAATGCATCGATCGCCCGACTCGGACTCTTCGCATCGGCACCGGTGCCCCAAAGATTGACAAACAAATGGAAGATCTGATGACTATGTCCTGCCAGATCAAAGGCCCCAGGGTTCCACCTCTCCGGCACCCGAGTAACATAGAACACAGTCCTTATAATGTAGAACAAGGCCATGGCCAGCTCATAAGCCTCAAATAAGTTCTACCAAAATCTCCTGGCCCCCAAAACAGCAAACAACAACACGATCATGTGACTTTACAATTTATCAATTTATGATCAGGAAATAACAAAATAATCATTCATACATTTGAAAATGAGCATATGTGGAATAAGGAAAACAAAAATAAGAAACCAATAATAGACAAATAAGACCAATATAGCACACGCACCATTTTATATGAGACCTTCTCTCGTTGGAAAGACACATGGTAATCTCGGTGGAAGGGTATGGTTTGGTGAGCAAGCTGCAAAGAAATTTGAGTCCACTTAGCTCATGGAAGTTGGATTCAAATTAATAAAAAGAATGAAACATAAAGGGCCAATGAAGAATAACAATAAAATACAGTATCTACATCTTATTGATACACATCACAAGTTTCAATAACAATTAACAACACCTTGATAATAAGTCAATAGAATATTTTAACAGAATAGAAAATTGAACTACAATCAGACCTTGAAAAACGCAGAAGCATAACAAACAGATCAATGATATTATTCTCCTCTCGATAGATGTTAGCCTGCACAAATCAACAATTCAGAGAGCGCATTTAAGAACTCATGAAGTAACGATAAAAATCCAGAACATAATTTATATTATAGGATTAAACTACAGAATGTAAAATAGAGTATAGATAGTTCAATTTTGCAGAATGTACAGAACGTATCTTGAGCAACATTTTCATTTGGCATATTAAACTTACTTTGCAAATCAATAAGTAGCCTAAGATAGCTTAAAGAACTGCAAACATCACTAGAAGAGTGATAAACCTCAATTGCAAGATCTGTTCACTAAAACACAAGCTAAAGTTCGTCCATAACGAAAATCGGGGGTGTGTTTGGATTGTCTAACAAAGCAATCTCAATTAATCTAAAATCGACCTATTAGTATAAGACTCAATTAGTGAAATCAAGTATATATATATACTCACAAGGGATTCATCTATTGATTTCGAGTCCAAAACAGACTTGTAACCTTTCTTTATATCATCCCGGGATGACATTTCATCACTATTGTCTTGAAAATAATCATGAACACAAGCTGCATCCATAGAAAATTTAGATATACAGTAATTGAATCCATTAATAAGCAGAGTGACAAAAACCAAGAATAACTAGTTAATAATACCTTTTGAAGGAACAATGGCATCTGAAGAAGTATGATAACCCTTCTTATACTTCGTAAGTGTTTTGAACAAATGTTCATTGATAAAGCAGCAATAAAAACAAATGATGCAATAAAAAAAAAGTCAAGATTTCAAACAAATGCAGGAGACTCCTAAACTTGAAAGAAAATTTCATCTTGCATTACATAATAGCTAGAGAAGTTCAGAAAAAAATAGAAGTTCTTCCCACGAGACAGAGAATCTATATAGAGCACGGCCAACTGCAAAATAATCACCAAAACCTAAAAATTGAAGAATTTTAGGGAATACAAGCGCTTACCATCACGATTAGATGGAGATATATTAGTGTAAAATCGCCTAAAAAATCCACGAAAATCAGCAAAGATGAAAAAATGAAACGTTGAAGCTCTGTCAATCGCCGGTGCTGAGTTGATCGCCAGTGCTGAGTCGGATCGTGGTTGTTTTTGGTGTCTTCGTCGAATCCAAGAGGAGAGGGATGATGGGTGAGATGAAAAGGGCTGGGTGAGATGGCGGCCTGGCTAATCGGTGTTAAGGGATTATAGCGGCGGATAATATTATCTGCCGCTATACAGTATAAAGGATAATAATATCCAACGAATACGTTGCGGTGGACAAAAATATCCGCCGCTATATATATTATATAGCGGCGAATAATAACATTTGCCGCTATAAACTATAAGCCCCTCGCTGCAAAAGCGGTTTAAAGCAGCGGATATAATTATCCGCCGCTATATATGATATATAGCGGGGGATAAATAAATCCGCCACAATAGATTTTTAATTAGCGGCGGATATATAATCCGCCGCTAATATCTGTCGCAAAAAACAAACTTTCCTGTAGTGTTAGGCCCGATATTCATGGGTTTTCAGCCCAAACTCGACAAATACGGACCCAACACGTGTCATACACTTCTTTATCATTGTAAAGCCTATAAATACCTAAGAAATTAGGGTTTTGGGGCATCTTTGGACAATCCCCTTTGGGGGGTACTCCTTGGGTCATCAACACCATCCCTCCCACTCACCATCAACTAGAGCATCAAGGTTCATCGCCAAGGCTTCTCAGCGGTGAGGTTTAGAGGAGAATTTGTTGAGTGAACAATAGAGGGAACATTGGAGGTGAGTTTATTTGTTATTATATTGATGTTTTCTCCTTTATTGAATTAGATTTGTATTCCTCTTTGATGAGGAACTAATCTTTTAGGTATTTGGCCATTGTTGGGTCAATGTGTGAACTTTGACTAACTTGTTATGGATTTTTATATTTGAATGAATGTTTCAATGTTTTGAGAACCTATTGGATGTAATGTATGGTATTGATACTCTACGTTGCAATAGCTATGAGTTTCAATCTAGATCTATAGGGGTGTAGACAATTAACACTCCCTCTATATACATATAAATTTACTTCAATAGGTGGGGTTGTGAATACGCCGAGAGATCGGGTGCTTAGGGGAGAAACTCCTTTAGATGTATAATTCCCACAACTATTCCAAATGTATGTTCTTAGAATGCTAATGCAATAATATTAGGTTCCTCGACGGAGGGTGTGAAAGCATTATAGGAATGCTTGGTCCATAAACTAGCAATCTTTAAATAGGAATTCATACATATCATTATCCACAAGAACTCGAGGGGGATACCTTGCCTGGATACCTCTTCTCCTCATTGATTACCCTCGGAACTTCATCACATCCAATTTTATCTTGCTTTCTAGAGTTAGAATTTAGATTAGATTAAACCTCCACAAATCTTCATTTGGACTAGATAATAGACAAACAGTTAGTACTAATATCTCACTCCTTGTGGGTTCCACATCCGACTTCCATTGTCCACTTTACTACTTGATACGACCCGTGTACTTGGGTTATAAGCATAAGCATTAGGCACACATCACATACCTCCTCAATGCATGGCCTCAGCTTCCAGGCTCAACTAATCATCTACAAGCACAACTTAACGTACCTCCTCAAGATGAGGCTTGTATCTTCCCGGTCCAACTATTCTCCTACAAGCACGACCATGCGTCCCTCCTCATGGCACTGCTTCTAGCATGCAAGCTTATCTATTCTCTTATAAACTTGGTCGAGCGTCCCTCCTCAAGGTGCGACGTTCAGCTTCTAGGCTCAATTATTAGCCCCTCATAGAGGACTGAAACATATATTTTATTACTTATTTTCATGTGTTGTTTTTAGTTATTCTCTATGTCATGTGGACTTATCCCATTTATTTGTGCATAGTTGCATAGATAGCAACGGCACCCCCTTGCTAAACTTATCTTTATTTTCACTTTCTGCGGTTTTTCTTGATTTTCTTATTTTGTAGAGTTATGATGATCTTTCCTCTCTTGCTGATATGGAACACAAATCCACATTCCCCGATATTTTCCAAGCAATCAATTCATGGAATTCAAGTGGCAAAACAAATTAACCGGGAAAGTTTTAGTTCATCTTTCTCCATACTCATTTTATTTTAGACTTCTTAAGTACATTGAGGACAATGTACGTCTTTAAGTGTGGGGATGGGTGGCTACCTATCCATTTATATATCTATTGCAAATTTTTAAGTGTGGAGATAGGTAGCCATTAGTGAAATTCATTACAAATCTTTAGTTCATAATTCATGTCTAGCATGCATTGATGAAGGACTTAAGAAAAAACTTTGACACATTCTATTCATAGGGCACCATCTTAGCACATAATTTTGTCAAATTCTCCTATGAAATACCATTGTAAAATCCATGAATTTTATTGGGAAATAAATATTTAGAAAAATATTTAAATTATTTTTCCGCGATTGGTGTTATTGTGGGATTAAATGATTTATTTGGATTTAGTGGAAATTAAAAAAAAAATTATTATTATGGAGTCTGCAGGGACCTAAAGGTAATTTTAAAAAAAATGAGGACCTTGTAGAAGTTTTCCCGTCTCACAGACTTGGACCTAAGTGTAATTTTAAAAGAGTCAGGGACCTCTCATAAAATCTCGTGAGAGAAAACCCTATTAGATAGAATGAACGACTGAGATTAAAACATCTCGAGCTATGCTTCATCTCGAGACGTTATAACGGACAGGGTGAAGCCACGTGGTGAGATCAGATTGAGTTCATCTGATCGAATACCGGATACGAGGCAAAGTGGATGGGTAAATTGGAGAGGACCGCACGGTGCGGGTGACCGTCGGTCGTTCATCTCATGATTGCCCAAATCTTGAGACGCAGGAGGGAGATCTGACTGTCAATCTTCAAACAATCTCGATGGTTGATCTCGGCTGACGCCGGATACGAGAATGGGAGATTGAATAAGAACCCTTGATCAGGATAAATTGATCACCGCCCTCCATCGCCTGAGAGACGATCCCAAGGCATCGTCCCCACCATCCCTCAGCCGTCTAACGTCTCCGGCCGCCCCGCTGCATCCGTTGGCCGTTACCGCGAGAAGACCGGACGTTGCCGGCGAGTTTTATTACGTGAACGCCACCGCCTCTTCATCTACTCGTGCCTATATAAGGGACGGTCTCGGGCGAGAGTTGAGACAGAGAGGAATAGTGGAGCCTTCTTCTCCGGCGCCGGTGAGCTAACAGAAGGGAGCTTCATCGTTCCAACGTGCTTCGAGCTCGCAGACCTTCGGTGGAGAGCGTAGGAAGGCTGAAAGAAGGAGAAGAGCGGCACCTCGAAAAGGTTGAAGGAACAATTCACGGTGGTCGTAGCCGAGCACGTCGGAGAAGAAACAGAGAAGTTTTTTCGGCGTCTCCAACACCCTCGACGACAACAAACTCGCAGTAAGTGTCGATAAAACTCTGTAGAACTCGTAGAATTAGTCCTAGCATGCATTCGGTCGGTAGTGGAGCTCGTCGGAGAGCATAGTTCTCACGGCCGAGAGTTTCGTTGGTCATCCGTGAGAGGGTGAAGGCAGTGGCGCCAAGGGAGAGGTCGGCCGTGGTTGCAAGGCTGTCGGCGACGAGCTCCAAGCCCGGGCAGGCGGGCATGGTGGCCGGAGAAGGGCCTGAGCGCCGTTGACCCGCGGTCGGGAGTAGAGAAACGAAGAAGAAGAAGAAGGGTAAAGAAAAGAAAAAAAAAAAAATTTAATAACCTAGGGGTTTTGATTGATCAAATGAAATAACTTATTAGTGTGACACATTATTAAGGGGTATGATAATGTGACAAAATATTAATTAATCAAATTATATATACATGTGTATATTTTTTTTCTCTCTTGGACTAAGATACTAGTTAAGTTATTGTGACATTAATTAAACTAATTACAATAGCTATCTATTTTCTTCTCTCTTTAATTAAAAACATTAGGTGATTATTATTGTAAATAATAATTGGATATAATTGGTATTAAAGTGGGGAACTTAGGACATGTGACAATAAATAAAAGTTAATGAAATATTAACTTACATTGACAAGCTAATAATATTAATGAGTTATTAGTTTTGAGCTAGAAAATTAGTTGATTATTGTGACAAACAATAATTAATTAGATGAGATAATTATTAGAGGACTATTGGTATGTCACAAATAATTTTAATGGAACCTAGGGAGTGTGACAAACATTATAGTGGATAATATTTTGCTAGTGTGACATAAAGATTGTTATGAAATATTGAATGTGACAATTGAGAATTAAATAATTTCCTAAATTTAGATAATTGGTTAAATTATGGAAATTATTTGGTAGGGAAGCTTAAAGGGGCTAAATAAGCCCTAACCGAATGGAACCTTAAAAACTTTAGGGTCAAAAGTTACCAAATGACCAAAATGCCCTTCTAGGGTAAAAAGGGGGTTGAAATAAATTTGAGTAGGCCCAACTCAACCAAAATGACTAAGTAAGAGTCAGACTCGACAGATGGACTAAAGTTGACTAGGTCTGACCTAGGAAGGACCAAAAGTC
Source organism: Dioscorea zingiberensis (assembly GCA_026586065.1). NCBI lineage: Eukaryota > Viridiplantae > Streptophyta > Magnoliopsida > Dioscoreales > Dioscoreaceae > Dioscorea > Dioscorea zingiberensis. The sequence goes on along the minus strand of CM048821.1, from coordinate 39,244,548 downwards.
AACTCGGGGGCACTGAAACGGGAATAAGGGCCGGTAACCTGAGAGATGGTCCCTAGGACCCGTTAGTGGGCCTAAGCCCAACAAGTACGTAGGACATGCATGTGAAAATAGAAGCTTGTGGAAAACTTGACTCTAATAAGAGTCTATGTATGCCAGATACTCTCAGGGGAGACGTAAGGCATTTCAAAGGAGTCCAGGAAGACATTTAGTCTTTCCAGAGGTAAGTTCACTTGCCTAGTTTCCACCCGGTAACGGGATTTCTTGGACTTGCTATGTAATCTTGATACATGCACTGTTGATGCCATACATGCTGTTCTTATCTGTTCTTGAATCCTGTTAAGCATGTATGCTTGTTTACGGGACGTTGGTGTCCCTGTTTGCTATGTTCTACTGCCCGGACTCAGTGGAGCTAGGGAAGCTCCAATTTAGGAAATGTTCAGGGTTAGGACCCCCTGACTTTCCTGACAGCCCTACCAGAGAAACAAATCTCTGGAGGTCTTACCTGTCAGTGGGCATGGTACACTGACCGTGTTAACACGTAGGAGAGGTAGTTCTACCGACCATTTGACTGGAGGGTCAAACGACCATCTAGGTCGTATTTATATCCAAAAGCTGGACATACTGGCCGGGAGTAAACTTTGAGTTCTCTTAGAACTCACTACAAGCTCGAGGGCTTACATGTGTGGGTCGCACTTTGACTTGCTTGTGGTAGACTCCTAGGACTTTATTGTTGATACTATGATCCCGTTGACCGCCATTTTTCCTATTGATGACACCGTGACTGCTAGGGTACTATCGAGCTTTCCCTTCGAAAGCTCACGTGTTTTCTCTTTTCCTCTTTACAGATTCTGAGGTATAGGAGGGGAGAGAGCCTGGGGAAAGGACTCCGGAGGACCAGAGGTTATAGGAGTCTTCTTTATCTTTGTCTTTGTGAGCATCATTATTGTAGGACCCGTATAGGGACCAGACTTCTATAGGGCCTACGGACCCTAATGACTCCATGTTCTTATGAACGCGAGTTTATATTTATTTATGGATTGTTATCTGCTTATCACATTATTAGGCCTTGTATTCGAGTTGAGTTTACCTCTTCTTTAATACGGCCGGTCTGTTGACGTGCTCGAGGTTCCGGGATCCGGGTCGGGGCGTTACAACCATGGTCACCTAGAGACCATCTTTGTGACACTCATAATCTCTAGAGACAATAGATAACCCATTGCCATGTTTTCTTGACTTTAATAGCTAAGCATCATGTTCAATGGCTCTAAGAGACTTTGTGGCACTAATTGAAACATTTAACTCCTTATAATATAACCTAGTGGACAAGTAAGAGAAGAATAAAATAGTTTGTACATAGTAGTTGTAGAACAATAAAGACAGTGTTTCGCTGCTTGTTGTGATAAAATAGCTTGGGGTTCTGGCTCCTAATCAGAGCGTCCCTCAATTCGAAAAATCACTACTAGCATGAGCACAATTATGTAAAGTTGTATCTATCTTAGTAGTTAAGTGCTCTGGTGTCTAATCAGCATGAGCATCTTACAGAAAGAAGGAATTACACTCTACATTGATCTTCACTAGGGGAAAGTCGGATCCATTAGGAATGCCCTACCTGATTTTTTTTTTAAAAAAAAAAAAACTAACTTAGAGTTCTTCAAGCTTGTCCACTATTTATCTAATAGTGGGGTAGTCTCCTTGATCTTAGGGCCCCAAGGATTCTCCAGAGTCTATTGAGGGAATGCTTGTCTTGTAAAGATTTTAGACCATGGCATGTGGAGTGAACAAGATTGTTCTAGAACTATATTGACAAATATCACAAGATCAATCTAAGCCCTGGTGTTGAAATAGGTAGACATACACTTTGGTGGTGAACTTGAAATAGAGTTGAGTCATGAACTCTATGGCCCGAGGATGAACACTTATCATTTAATTTGCTAATTTCTTTGCTTTGCTTGAGGACAAGCAAACCTTTTAAGTGTAGAGATATGAGATAAGTGTTCATATGAGCGTAATTTTATACCATATTCATGTGTATTTTTATGCGATTTTGGGGTATTATAGCCTGTGGGTACTTAAAAAGTGTTTATTTTGATAAACATGGCAAAATATTGAGACGCTAGGAGAAAGGAAGCTTTTCAAGGGAAATTGAGACCAAAATGGAGCATTTCTGGAGAAAGCACCGAGGCATACAGGCCTGTATGAACATGGCGAATTGGAGGTCTCTGCAGTCATTCTCCCAAGGTTGTACACCATCCCGTATGAGGCTATATGGGGTCCTATACGGTCTGACATATGGTCATACAAGAAGACCTAAAATCTATACGGGCCCATATATGGCTCGTATGAAGCCCCATATGTCACGCCCCAAACCTTACTTGGGCTCAAGTACGAGACAACGCCGTATAGTTACAGGGTTTCCCCCAAAGGTATGCAAGGCGCGGAAACAATCTATAAATCAGTTGTAATCATAATTCACATAATACAAAATCCTCAAATAATAATAATAACAAGACTTATGTATTCCTTAACATACCATAGAATTATTCTTAAATCCAGACAATAAAAAAGTTCTTCCAACATCTCAATAATAAAACTAAAATATTGTTCTTACAATCCAAATCAAAACACTAAATCACTAATATCAAGAGACTCACTACGCCGCCCAGATTATTACGTTCCATGAAATCTATGCCTCTTGATCTGAACCTGAAAAATAGTAAGAAGGGGTAAGCTAACTAGCCTAGTAAGAACCAACAACCTGTCTAGCTGGATCAAACAGGTTTTTTAATACATCAATGCAATAAAATTCATATCATGCTCACAATAGGTAAATCAATTTCAAAACACTTCAAAATCAGTCTCAAACATGCTCATAATAAAGTATATTTTTCAAATTATAAGTTTGGGATCACATGTTATAAAATCATTCAATAATTAAAAGTTTCAAAGCTGGACACCATTTTCAAAACATCAATCAGACTAAGTCCACATTATCCCTTGTGGCTAGTTATCTAGTGTGTCAACGTATAAACCCCGTTGACTGGGTATCGAAATCCCAATGATTACCCCCATTGGGAGGGTGTCGAATTACCAATGTTACCCCCATTGGCCGGGTGTCAAATTTCCAATGTTGCCCCCATTGGACGGGTATCAAATCATAGTCTAATTGTTCAAAAACATTTGAAAACCAAATAAGACAAATCACATTGGTGTCCAAATAATCACATTCAAAATGTTCACAGTCTAACAAACATGTAAATCAAGCAGCATGTGTCCTGTTGACTGTGAAATCGGGTTTGCCTTGAGATCAACCCCAATTCCAAGTCAACGGTTGAATTTGTTTGATTTGCGGGGGCTTTGAACAATGAGAAAGTGAAGAGAAAATGAGAAGACAAAGATCTAACGTAGAAAACCCTTGGTAGGAAAAAAAACCAAGGACGAAATTGGGAAATTCTCTAATATTTGGGCCTTGAAAGCCATTTTACAAGTGAAAAGGAAAAAAGTGGATCAATCTTCAGAGAAACAGAGCTTCGCTGTCTGTATTCTCATGTCCCCAATGAGTCGGGATCATTGCCTTTTATAGGCTTCGATGGCTTGGAGAAGAAGCTTGGTTTTTTAACACGTGTCTCATAGAATTGGGCCACGTGCTCTGCTATCTAAGCATCCAGCTGGGCGCCAGCTAAGCATCCAGCTGAATGTGAGTTGTCGACAGCTGTAAATCTTCTAGAAGGCTAGCCTGGTGACAACTAAGCTTCTTCTAGAAGGCTTCTTGTGATAACTGGCATTATTCCGATGAGTTGTGAATATTTTAGGTGGATGAAGCGAGGAGCGCTTCCAGATTGATGAGTCGGTGTTGTATACAGGTAGGTACCGCGTTGATGATTCATCAGCCCAATCTGATCTGATTTATTGTGATTACGTTTCCGATATTGTGTAACTAATCCGATATGGTACAAGAGATTGTTGCTGTGATATAGGCTGGTTCAGTATAGGCCGGTCCAACCTTGATGAAAGGCTCTTTAATGTGGACATGTGGATGGCTCTGATGGGCTCCGCGTGTCTTACCATCTTTCCTCCCATCATGTCCAATCAAAGGTTTTGTCAAACATGCATGTTTGATCCAAGTTAATATATAAAAATAACGATCATCGTACATACAAATCTTGGTTTTTATATAAAAATTACTAGAAGGCAGAAGGAACTTACATTACTCCAAAATTCTCAAATCAAAATACTTCACCTTCTTGAATTCTCCAAATCAATCTAAAATAATTAGACGAATCAAAGTATTTAGGATTCTATACTATTGGTGTCATAAAGGATCTCAAAATCTCTCTATCTAATAGTTCTATTTCCAATAATTCCCAAAATTCTGAATTTTCAGAATTTTTTGCTAATTTCTGCTTATTAATTATAGTTTTTGAATTTCAGAAATTATTTTCCTGAATTTCAAAAATTACTGCAATAATCCAAAAATTCCAGAAATTTAGAAATTCCAGAATTTCTGATTTTCTTTTCTTTTTCAGAAATTTCAAGATTTTAGATCTTTGTTTAGAAATTAAGGAATTTCTTGATTTTCTCATTAATATCAACTAGTTTCAATAGCCTTTAAAGTTTCCTATGCATCAAAATCTCTATTTTCTCTATAGATATATCTAGATCTACAATGAATCAAAACCTATTTGTAATCTTTCAAAAATTTAATCATAAAGGAAGAAACATACCGACTAAAATCCAGAAAGCCTGAGCAAATAGTCTTCTCAGATTGTTCTACCGCCTCTACTCCTTTCCTCCACGCTCTGACCGTCGATAGGAGAAATTAAAAAAAAAAAACTAGAGGCAGCTAGGGTTTTCTCTTCTATTTATAATCTCATAATAATGGTCAATTTTTCATAAAACCCCTTATAAGAATATACAATTATTCAAAGATTTTCTTATGTTTTTTTTTTTTAAATTCTGGGTCTTACATTCTCCCCTCCTTTAAATAAGTTTGGTTCCCAAACTTGCATGGACTAATTGCATTATAAAACATATATCCTTTCACTATGATCGTTATTTTCAACTTTCATTATCTATCGTATTGGCTAGTGTATGATTTACCCAATCTCTCTTATATAATGGACAATATTCCATTACTTTAATAATTTGGACCCAAGTTATCTAGCAATAACATTTATCTATCATTCAAATCATTGATTTCATGGAATCATTGTACTAATAACTTCAAACACAAATCTTTATGCTCACAAATCAACATTATCCTCAATGATCCTTACATCTACATTAGGGTTAAAGCCATTTTTGGTCCCTGAAAACAGGGCCAATGTTCATTTCCATCCCAAAAATTTAAAATTTGTTCAATACGGCCCACATCAACATATACTGACACTTATCACTCCACATCAGCAAAATAACGACCTAAACATAATAATAAAAAAATTATATGCATTTCATTGGTATTCCACATGACCGCCACGTCGGCAATAGGGACCAAAAATGCCAAAATACGGAATAAATAGGGACACAAAATGTCAAAATATGCAATACATAAGAACCATATTGAACAAATTTTGAATTTTGGGATGGAAATGAACATTGGTCCCGTTTTCAGGGACCAAAATCGGCTTTAACCCTCTACATTATCCACCAGAGCAAAACCATACTTGTTGTTGATACTAGAAACTGGATCTGCCTTGTGATCTGGTCCAGGTTTCCGTCAACGGTTGAGATTTATTTTTGGTGTGGACACTTACTTTGATTCTGGTGATCTGATGTAGAACCTGAAAGGAAGAGAGGAAATGATCAGAATTGGGCCTTTCTGCCCGGATTTAACTCCGACGGTCAAGTTAGTGGATAAGGAATGGATGTAGTGTTGTGATGGAAAGAGCAAGAAGTCTCCGCTTTTTCTATTGAATTCCTCCTCTTTTTATAGAGTTCTTAGAAAAATTCTTGAGTTTGGTTTCTTATTATTAAAATTGAGGCGGTTGGAAATATCTACCTGCGTAGGTGGACTGTGTCAGGGCAAGTGGATATTCTTGTCTTAAATACCTGTCCCGTCGACTTTTATAGCGTTTTATGGTGTTTTGTCATTTTGGTCAGACTTATTCCGACAGGAGATATTTTCTGTACTTTTACTGTGATTTTGGTCAGTTTTGTGTCAGAAGAAAGATGGACGTTTCGTTCTCTTCTTTAATCAGGGGGGAAGTTTGCTTTGAGGAAACGCGCTGGAAGGTCGGAATTGTTTTGACAGGAGTTTGGCTCAACATGATGCCAAGTGGCTTGAGGGGATGGTGCCATGTGTCATGCGGAATTGATGACACGTGTTTTACTAGATATCTCCATATCACTTGTAAAGGTTTGATTTCATAATACACAATACCTGCTATGATTGAGAATCAATAAGAATCGCTAAAATCACTTAATGTACTAATACCCATTTCTTACATCTATTGAAGAGAAATTAACATAGTATGAAGAAACGTCATACTACCAAATAACATGATTACACCATAATCCCAATATACATCTCACATCATGATAAAAATCATCCCCAAAATATGCTCAATTATATTAACTAGTCGATTTCTTGGGTCAAACCAATGACATATCACAAAACTTTTATATTCATACTATGTCTAGTGGAATTTGTATTTCAAAACATTCTAACATACTTTTTCAAAGCTCAATAATTTCCATAATCCAAGTTCCTCAAGTGGTCCTCCATCAAACGATAAATCGTCACTTAACATTTAACATGAATGTGTGCTTCAATTTCCATTAAAATTCAAAATCTTCAATCGATACACATATTCAGGGAAGCAAATATTTAGTCCGAAATACAACTATCTAAGAAATTCATAGAGAATTTCTGACTATTGCAACAATTCCAAACTCTTCTCATAGGTCAAAAATCATCAATTGAACATGTAACTAGTGCATAGTATGGTTTACATCTTCAAAATATCAACTTTTTTTTGTCAAGAAAATCATGTTAGATAACACAATCTATTTTCATTCGTAGCGTATCTATTGGGAAATCAATTCACAATGATTATAAGTTTTAAAGATCTCAAATTCAATTGCAATACCTTATCAAAATATCCAAATTTAAATTCAAGCTATCATGGGTACAATTTATAGATAAATTTTTCTTCAAAGAAATATCAGCTCTCACGATATAAGATCAAAGGTAAAATTGTGATAGAATCCTCGAATTTCCGATATGAATCGAATTTTATCTAACTATGTTTTATAATAATAAAGTAAACTACTTTCCTCACAATCAATAGTACATCAAAAGATTTAGTTGCATATCACAACATAGTCATTTATTTTCTAGAGATAGTTATAGATGAAATCTAAATCTTCATAACCTAGTTAAAAGAATAATTTCTTACGTCTAACAAGTAACTATCTCAAATACTATAACTAATATTTACTCATGAGAATCAACTAATCAAACGATTTCACTATTGATATCCATCTTATGACCAATGATATGAGATCAAATAGGTGTAAGAACATTTAAACTCAAAAGAGGAGTCTAAATATTATCTAAAATCACATTAAGTCTTCGATCATTAAAGAGTAAGAAAGTTAGAAGAGATGATAAAATGAGCAAATCAGTTATAACAAGAGATTCAAATAATCATGTGATTGTGGTACAAAGAAACCGTTCATTTGATTTCACTATCTAATTTCATTCTAAGAACAGCAATTTGGGAACGAAATGCAAAAATCTTGTGAAGAAACAAAAATATCAAATTCGATTAATAGTCTTTTTGTAGTTGCACATTTCTTTTTAAAAAAATTGGGAGAAGTCATCATATGATGTCAGGATGAGGGAGCTACTCATATTAACGAATCAAAGTCAAAAAGTATGATTGTAGAATTAGGAAAGCCTAGTCATATAGATGAGTCAAACTTCAATAGTCATAAGGGTATTCATATTAGACATAAGGTTACTTTGGAAGACCATATAGAGTTGTCATAAATAATCAATACACTTGGAAAGATGCACAATATCTAAAAATTTACAATTTAGCCCCATTATTCCTACATGAGACCGTGATTTCATTAGGCATAGAAGCCCCCACTCTATGTAGGGGAGAGAATCTCCAAGGAGTACAATTTGGATTTATCCCAAAGTGACAATTTTGGTTTATCTCAAAAGAGAAAATGAATTTAATTCAACCAAAGTTTACCTCATCGATGAAACTTTTGTAAGCTAGGTTTATCACAAAAGAAAATTCGAATTTAATTGAAACAAGGTTTATCTCATAGACGAAACTTTCCTAAGCTGTCTCAAAAGAGGATTTGAGATTATTTCAATCAGAATATCTGGGTTTATCTTAAAGGAAGATTTACTTAAAAAAAATATATAATTTATGAAAGAATCCTCCCTTTCTTTGGAAAGTTTTCTGAGGTCCCTAATAGAGATAGTACAAGGGTTGGGTTTTACCTCATTCCCCCCTTATATAAATTTCGTCCTCGAAATTTGCTTCAAACTGATGGGGGTACCAATAAATTATCATAATCATATATCCATATCATACATCGTCATTACAAAAGGGTGATGGCTCCATCATGTTTCCACTGCGCTACTCTGATAGTATTTAATCCGCTTTATATAGGTGGTTACCTTTTACATTTGCTTCTTGGATCTTTCCAATTATTTTGTATACTCTATTATTTGGCTAAATCCTTGAACCAGGGTCTAGAACTGTTAGACTTTTTCATACTCTCATCCTATGGCACTAAATATATCAATCACATTTCTAAGATCATCAATCCTATTTTGATATCAAAAGATGTTTGCCTATACAAACACCAACCAATGGCTCTCTGATACCACTAAATTGTCACGCCCCAGACCCTACTTGGGCTCGAGTACGAGACAATGCCGCATACTTACAGGGTTTCCCCCATAGGTATGCAAGGCACAGAAACAATCTATAAACCACTTGTAATCATAATTCACATAATACAAAATCCTCAAATAATAATAATAACAAGTCTTATTTATTCCTTAATATACCATAGAACTATTCTTAAATCCAGACAATAACAAAGTTCCTCCAACATCTCAATAATAAAAACTAAAATATTGTTCGTACAATCCAAATAAAAACAATAAATCACTAACATCAAGAGACTCAATACACCGGCCAGATTATTACGTTCCTTGAAATCTAAGCCTCTTGATCTGAACCTGAAAAATAGTAAAGGGGGGTGAGCTAACTAGCCCAATAAGAACCAACAACGTGTCTAGCTGGATCAAACAGGTTTTTTAATACATCAATGCAATAAAATTCATATCATGCTCACAATAGGTAAATCAATTTCAAAACACTTTGAAATCAGTCTCAAACATGCTCATAATAAAGTATATTTTTCAAATTATAAGTTTGGGATCACATGTTATAAAATCATTCAATAATTAAAAGTTTCAAAACTGGACACCATTTTCAAAACTTCAATCAGACTAAGTCCACATTATCCCTTGTGGCTAGGTATCTAATGTGTCAATGTATAACCCTCGTTGACTGGGTATCAAAATCCCAATGATTACCCCCATTGGGAGGGTATTGAATTACCAATGTTACCCCCATTGGCCGGGTGTCAAATTTCCAATGTTGCACCCATTGGACGGGTATCAAATCATAGTCTGATTGTTCAAAAACATTTGAAAACCAAATAAAACAAATCACACTGGTGTCCAAATAATCACATTCAAAATGTTCACAATCTAACAAACATGTAAATCAAGCCTATATTTTTTGAAGTTAAGGGTACTTGTCGTCTTTCGACCAACAAGGATTAAAAAGAGAGATTCATAGGCACATCCACATTCATAATAACAAAGCATACCAAGGATGATAAAGATTCCAAGTCATAGCATTCATACAACCCTAGATAGAGTGTTTAAGCTACCATTGCAAAAGAAATATCAATAGCAATGAAAGCATCCATACAAACATTCTTAATTGAACTACAAAATAGGTATAAGAATTAAAGATAAGAATCTAAATTTTCCCCCTCATAAATGTGCATTCTCACGCTCCAAGGTGTTGGAAAAAGCTCTACAGATCAGTGCTCCCGCGTGCAGCCACCACCAAGCAAAAGATAACAAACACTAGCAGATTTGTCCCTTTTTATATCCAACACAGTTGATATTGCGATGTTGGAAAATGACATCGTGATGTTCCAAGTCCTCTGAGAATCGCCAAAATAGTGTCATCGCAATGTTGAGACGGACATCGCAATCTGTCTTTCTGCTTGTAAGCAGGTTCTCAGCTCGCGATTAACATCACGATGTTATTTCCAATGCTGCTTTATAAAAATCCTCACATCGCGATGTTCAAGAGAACATCGCGATCTGTCTTTTTAAGTTGATTTGGTGCCTTGTCCCTGTTGAAAAATCGCAATGTCCAGATGCTGCATTACGATGTTATCTTCTTTGCTGCTTCAATTAACCTGTTGCACAAATACTTCACTTATTTTAGCATTTATCGATTATAACCAGGTGTAAATCACTATGAAAGCATACAAGACAACATATATGGACAAGTGGTATATTTTAGAGCCAAAACAACAAGTATACATTCAATAATGCACTTTTTGACTCTAAATACCTTAACAAACACTGACCAAAATAGCTCTTTTCTAAGAGCTATCACTTAGTCCACTTTATTACTTGATACAACCCGTATACTTACTGATTTTGCACATAAATCAACTACTCGCCTACAAGTACAGTGGAGCATCCCTCCTCAGAGTGCGACCTCTATCTTCGAGGCTCAATTATTCTCCTACAAGCATAGACAAGCGTTTCTCATAAGGGTGCAGCTTGTAGTGTCCAGGCTTAATTACTCGCTTATAAGCACGACCAAGAGGCCTATAGTTCCTAGGCTCAACTAATTGCCTACAAACACAGTCGAGCATCCCTTCTAAGGGCACGCCCTCTTACATCCAGGTTGAATAATTCGCTCACATGCTCAACCAAGCAACCCACCAAAGGACACAACCTTCCCCCAGCAGGTTTCCATGCACACAACCATGAGCTCAATATCCCACCTAGGCATTCGACCTTATAAATCCAAAGACATATGCATCAAAATCGCATATTTGTCAAAAGCCAGGGATTTAAGATATTACACATATAAAGAGCTTATACAAGTGTACATTGAGTGAAAGACAAAAATATCAAAATTTAGATTACAAGTTATGACAGTCAAGCTACTCCACTATGACTCTTCTCTGGCAGAACGGACACATCTTCATTAACAAGAAGTAGAGCAGAAGGCTCCCCAGCAGCCTGAATTGATCCCTCATCAAAGACCTCGTCGGGGACTGACTTCTCTACGATCGCTAGAGTAGACTCTTCGACAGAAACTGTGAGAATCATTTCCTTGAAGGCGATGGTAGAATCTAACTTTGTAAAATCCGAGGCAACAACTTCAGCAACGTCGACTGCAGTCTGCAAAGCAACCAAACCTGGACTCAAAGGGACAAGGATATAAGGATAGGCAGAAGGAAGGAAATCTTCACCTCCAGCAACCTCATCCACGATGATCACGTCTCCTGCGCCCACTTCAGGGGGCCCCTTCCTCAGAACCCATGGCAGAGGCCACTCTACTGATACCATATCAAGAAACTGAAACTGCATCCTCAGAACCCGCAAAGGTAGTTTCATGTCAAGGAGAAGACGAAGACAAGTTACTACCATCAGCGGCCCCCTGTCCCCCATTCGTAGCATGTAAGAGTTCCACCTCCTCTTCGATGTTAATATGAGCAAGGTCTAAAGAGGAGTCACGCTAAGCTAGCAACTAGAAAATCGGAAATCCTTTGAAACAACCCTCATTGAAGTTTATGTCAGACTTCCTGGACTTCTCTAGCAGCGCTTCTATGTTCTATAGGTTCCTCACTCGCTCCTGAGATTGCTCGAGGGAAGCCCGACATGAACCTAGGTCAGCCAAAACCTCCTCCCTCCCTTTCTTGGCCTTTTGGGAATCAACTAAGGCACAATTTAAAAGGCCTTCCTTAACCCCAAGCTCCACAACCAATAGATCCCTCTCCCGCTCCAATGCCTTCACTTAAGATTCAACTTCATCAACTTTGGTGGTCAGGGAGAAGATATGCATCTTGAGAGTCTTGCAGTTGTTCTCGGTCGCTTGGTATCATTTTTCACTCCCTGACTGAGCCACTTGGGCCTCAAACTTTCCTTTTCAAGCGCTTGAATTTGCTTAAAAAGGGCACCGATTCTTGTTTCTAGCTGGCCTTTTTCCTTCAAAAGTTTTTGACACTAGCCCGAGGAAAGCTGCAACCCCTGCTTGGACTTCTCCTAATGGCCGATGATGTTGGCTTTACTCTCTTCCGCTTCCTTCAACTTGGATTGTAGCTTAGAGAGGTTCGCCTTCAGTTGGCTATTTTCCGCCTCAGACATGTCAAAGAGATCAGCGCAAGGATTAAGCGGAACCGAATCCTTGCGGAGCAATCGTGTGGCATGGTCCATTAGGAAATTGACCTTCCCAAGGACAAGGGCCAACACCAAGACAAGAGAAGAACAAATCATAAGGGTTAATTATGAAGGTTCTTGCCGAGTTGCCCACAATATTCAAATGAGTAGCAACATCTTCTTTTATGAACCTACAGAGCTTGGAATTAATCGCCTTAATTCAAATCACCTCTAAAGACCTAGTAGCAATTCAGCTTGGCAAGGAACTTAGCGTGGGCCTGCTCCACCTCACAAGAGGGAATTACAACCCAATCTGCACCCCCGCCTAGGACCTCAACTCCAACATCCCTTGGCTCCCTTAGCTACGGCGCCTTCTCGAACATTGACAATACCAAAAATACTACCACTTCAGCCTCGGTCAACGGAACTACACCAACAACCGGTTTTGTAAGAGGAACCTCAGTCCTGGTCGACTTAGGTTTGGGCACAAAAGGAGCCCCTAAAGAGGAGGCAGCAGGAAGATTTGAGACAGGTTGATCGGCTACGCACACCAATTGCCCAATTTGTTTGCCCGCAAAGGATCTCTCTCTCTAACGATGGCAAGTCAGATGTGACGGCAATACTAGCCAATCGCCGAGTGCGCTTGATCAAAGTAAGATCATCCTTCTCTGATGGTGACCTGGTAGAAGGACAAAACCCCTTCTTAGACAAGCGGGGCAGACCCTTGAACCGAAGAAGTCTCTTTAGCTTGCTCGGAAGGATGACTCGGCTCTACCGCAGATTTCTTCTTCAACTTACCATATGGTCCTCTCAGCATCTTCTTCGTCCTCTTCTGACGGGGTGCCTCGCCCGCCTCATTAGGGTATTCCTTGCAGCTCTCCCGAGAGGGTTCCTCTTTCCTTTTTGGGGAAGATCCCTCAATACTCATCAGAGTCTCCTCGATCTTCTTCAAAGTCTTTTCTGAAACCTCCTCTGTTTTCTTCGGAGCCTCCTTGGCACTCTTCCCAAACTCCTCAGCCTTCTATTTCCCTTTAGCTTTCAATCCAGGAAACAAAGAGTAGGGTTGTCATTAAGCTCCATTAGTTAACCTGTCAGTTGAGAACAAGAAGCATAGTTAAACATAAAATTGGCCAATAATCAATCAAAAAAGCAAGATTGGAGAGCCAATGATCAATCAGAACAGTAAGATTGGAGTAGGCTCTACTACTAGCAAAGTACAGGCCAAACTAACGGAGTCTCTTGGATGTTAAATATGAATCGACGGGAATGGTAGAAAAGCCTTGGAGAACCTCGACCTAGTCCTCCTCCTCGGTAATTATTCCATCTTCACATCTTCTATCTTGCTTTGCTTTTTTATGTCTTGGTAGAAGAAGGGACCTACCCTAGAAACGGTTCTTCGAACGAGCGGAGAAGTAAAAATCAGTACCGGAATCTTGGTGTGGTTCGCCTAATGTATGAGTGGCTGGACCACGACACATCCCAGGTGTAGTGAGAAGTTGTCCATTATCCTCTTGAGGTAGAGGAAGTCCATGATGCTTATGACTCCCATGTTCCATCCCCACCCTATAATGGAGTGTCTAAGGATCGGATGTATGTACCTGAGGGCTAGGGACCGGAGAGTGGACACCTTCAACAGCAACAGGTCATATTTTGCAAGGTGGCGGTAGATGGAAGCGGCTGGGGCTGGGAGCTCTCTTCTTCTTTCTTCTTCTTCCTCCTTGGCTGCTCCTTGCATGGTTTCTTCAGCGGTATGGTGCTGTAAGGGCCAGCCAAGTCGTTATTTTGCTGCCCCCCAATGCACGGCCATGCTAATGAGATGCGCAGTCGTGTGTAGTAGTGTCCTTTGTGAGAGGAAAAATCCTGAGAGTTGCACGCTCTTTGGCACGACCGTACAGAATTGGGCTGTGCCGAATAGAAATAAGGCCGTTGATAGCTCTCAAAAGAGAACTATTTAGATGACATATTATACTAGGTTAAGACCAGATATGGTCATATAATAATGTATTCAAGAGCCAATTTGGGTTATTGTATATAAACTCTACCTCAATAAGCATGCACACTTGTTTCAGTGAATTCCTATACTTTAATTGATTAATTTATGCAGTAATGCAAGTGTTTTTAATAATAACAAATGACAAGCCCATTGGAATGAGATATGGAGGATCTTGAAGAAAATGGATTGGTGTTTTATGACAAAGGAGCATGAGTAAAAGAAGAGAGGGTTGTGAGCAGCCTGAAAGAGCAGCTGAGGTCAAGAATTTATTGGAAGCATTATAGGACTCCAAATCTAATCTTCACGATTCAGATTGAAGATCAACAAGTTAGGAACACTCTATTAAAATTTTAGCTCAATCCGAGTTGAAATGGTCATCCAAACGTTGAGATGATGAAGACATCGCGATGTAGAAAAGCACATCGCGATGTTAATTAAAGGCTGGGCAAGCTCCACATAAAAGCACATAGCAATGTAACTTCCCAGGGGTAAAAAAAAACAAGGTGATTTCTAGGTTTTTTACTATCTCTCATATAAGAGCAATGGCTAAGACTACATACAGACTATCCGGAGGGTTTGAAGACCTAATCTAGAGGGGAGAAGCTCAAAACATAAGGGGAACCTATTTCTTATTATTTTACATTTGATTTATCTTTTCTTTGTACCAAATCATTGATGTTTACTTTTGTATTTGCATCATTATGGATCTTCCATTTGTAATGGTAGATTAAACATCTATGCTAGGGTTGTATAAACTCCTTGATTTGATATTTCAATTATCCTAAGTTTGTAATTGATGGTGTTGTTATGGATATATGCCTATGATTTAGTATTACTTGTAATCATATGCTGATGGGTGATGATTGATCCTAATTCTCGTTGCATAGACATGTGTATGTGAGAATCGACCTAGAATCATAGGATTGAACGGAGTGACAATCGTGGTGCCATTAGCTTCGAAATAAGCATTGGTACCCCCATGGTGATGATAGTTGAATCTAGGTCCTATAATGCTTCTCCTTCTCCATAGACATATGGGTAGGTTTAGAAGCATGCTCCTTAAACAAAAGGGCTTGTAGGTTGCACCCAAAGTGCACATAAGTGCCGGATTCACCATCGATTTACCCATATCCATAACTATATATCATTGCAAGCATAGGTGAAAATCGTCACAAGTCATTAGAGCTATACAAGCCTAGAAGCATATCATAGAGATAATTCCCATACATCCTTCGTTATCTTTTACTACTTCCTAGGAGTAGTTTAGCTTAGTAACCTCTTCAACTTATTGATCGACTGACTTTACCAAGCAACTTAGAGGATAGTGTTCATCTAAACCTAGTAAGTCTTCCCTTTAGATTTGACCCAATAATCACAAGAATTTATTACTTGTGATCACTTACACTTGCGTGCGGAGGCTTGAGTGCTTACACTCTAGCATACGGTCAACAAGTTGTTGGCGCCATTGTCGGGGAAGCCATAGGCCATAGGTGACATTACCTAAATAGGAGCCAGTCTTGCTCAGTCATTTATTTTTCATTTACATTTCTTTTGTTTTATATTCATCTTATATTTGTTTGTCTTTTCTTGATTACTTTTTGTTTTCCTTTCAGTGGTACTCAACTTATTCTGCTCTGAGCTATTAATGTCGCTCATATCTTTTGGGGACAAATTGTGCAATAAATATGCAAAGCAAATTACATATCTTGGTTAGAGAGTACAACATCATATTTGGAAGATGATATTCCACCTTGCTTTCAACGGGTACTCTCAAGGATCAACACCCCTACAATATCATCTAATGAATTTGAAGTTCAAGGAGTTTCAAGGGTAATAAAAGAGCAAGCTATCAATGAAGAATCCTTAGGTGAGAAATTGAGTACATGGACACCAAAATTGAGAGCCATGCGTCAAGAGTTTAGAAATAGATCAAGCGGCCAACGATCTCTAACAGGAAAAGTAAATTATAAGCTCCAATGTCAAAATCCAAATCAAAGATTTAAGGAGATGGAAGAAAACGAGGAGGAAGAATCTCCAATAGAAGAGCTAATGATGTAATATATGGAATACAATGAAGCATTAGCTCAGGATTTGATGACCAAAAGCAAATGGAGGAGATTATTGAAGAAGAACATGATGAAATTTGTTCCCCTCCACCTTTTTCTCAAAGGTTGTTGCAACAAGGGCTTGATGCCGACCTCCAAGACTGTGATAAAAGAATATAAAATATAGCATGTCAAGTGATGGCAAGGGCACGGAAATATGATGATAGTCTTATGCACCTAGAGCTCAAAGAAACCCGCAACAACCAAGGCAATCAAGTATGGAAGATGACAAACCTTGCTACTCTCTTGAAGAAGAATGCTCTAATAAGCCGGGCTTGTATATAATTGTTCTCTACAAACCCTTACAGAGACATTTTATTCTTGAAGAAGTCGATAGATGGTAAAGCAATTTAGTTACAACAAGAAATGTCTAACAAAAATATATTATAGTCTTGTTGAAACAATTCTTGGGGGTGAAGAAAGTAACAAGCTGCAAATCTTCCATCTCTATTATACAATTGTCCTCGCAAGGTATTGAGCCATCTGCCGACCCTATAAAGACTTTAAGGAAGCTGCGAAGGGAATACAAAGGGGAAGGTCTTGAGATAGATGCAGTGGCTCTTTTCATCAAAGAGCCAAAATAACACATGTGGGGTCAAGCTAGAGACCTTAAATCTAGCGCTTCTTGAAAGGCAACCCAAGCTTAAAAAGAATTAGTATTTACTGCTTTTAGTAGTTTGTTTTAGTTTCTAGTTTCTAGTTCTTGGTTTTTCTCTAGTTTGGAATAATTGCCACTTTTTTTGTATGGAAGAGCTTGAGTTTGGGGGAAGCCCCTCAAAGGTAGTCACCAAAACCCCGTATGCTATCAATAGTGAAAGCCTAATACAAGCTACCTTCCATGTGCTTGCTTCTCCTCGGGGGACGACAAGGACATTGATCATTAGGGGAGTGTTCTTCTGACTTGTGCTTAATTTCGTGTTCCTCTCTCTCATTCTATTTTTACACTTCATGTATCATCAGGGATGATGACTTATCTTAGTTGCAACGGTGAAGTTTCATATACTGAAACTTGTGTCTTTCGATATATATCTTGCTAGTTTCTGTCATTTTTCGACATTTATTGAAAAATTTTCATTTATAGGTGTGTATTACACACCCCATGTATAGAAATTAAGTGGTTAATCTCCTACCTTATATATGCATTGGAGAATAGAGGTAGGGTATAAACCTCTTTGTAGTCGAGTAGGACTTGACACATATGGAAGTGCACAGAAACTGGGGGTACATGTGAGATTACATCAAGGTGATTATTTTCTTGTACTTAGAAGAAAGTCGGATCCTTTAAGAATGCTCTACTGCAAAACATTAAAAAAAAAGTATAAGAACAAAACAATGCAATAAACGATGCATCAAAAGACTAAAAGCAACACCCATAAGACGTGAGCAATAGCCTGCCCTGGGAGTAGGGTCCCGTACTAGTAGAGAGTATCAAAAGACTGGACATTGTCGATTTGTGCTTCTAGTTCTATTCTCCCTTGTATATATCGATCCATGTGACATACAATTTGACTAATAGCATTACACATCTAGACTTCTAATGCACAATATAGAATATCTAGTTATGATTTGTACTTTGTTTGAAATCTTCAACCCCTTACTAATTGTATCTTGTTGCATCTATTTTCATTGTCAAAGGAGATCTAACCCGAAAATATATAAATGCTTGAGTTATTGACTTGTATGTCTTTATGTTCCATTGCTCGAGGACAAGCAATAGTTCGAGTTTAGGGGTGTGATAGCACTCAAAAGAAAGCTATTTAGATGACATATTATGCTAGGTTGAGACCAAATTTGGCCGTCTAATGATGTATTCAAGAGCCAATTTGGGTTATTTTGTATAACTCTACCTCAACAAGCATGCACACTTGTTTTAATGCATTCCTATACTAAATGGACTAATTTATGCACTAATGCAAGTGATTTTAATATTGACATGTGATGAGTCCATTGGAGCGAGATATGGATGATCTTGGAGAAAATGGATTGGTGTTCTATGACAAAGGAGCATAAGAAGTAAATAGAGAGAGAGTTGTGAGTAGCCTGAAAGAGCAGTTCAGATCAAGAATTTACGGGAAGAGTTATAGGATTCCAAATCAAATCTTCACTATTCAGATTAAAGATCAACAAGTCAGGAAAGCCCAGTTAAAATTTAAGCTTAATCCGAGTTGAAATGGTCATCCGGTCGTTGACTTGATTAAGACATCGAGATGTAGAAAGTACATCAAGATGTTAATTAAAGGCTTGGCATGCTCCACATAAAATAAATTAACATCGCGATGTCACTTTTGGACATCCGGATGTTAACATCAGGCACACTTTCAGGACCCCATATTTCATCAACATCGCAACGTGCCTTTTTGGACATTGTGATGTAACTTCCTAGGAGTATAAAAACAACATGATTTCTAGGTTTTCACTACCTCTCATTTGGTGGCGAACGTTAAGGCTCCAAAGAGGCGATCCGGAGGGTTTCAAGACCAAATCTAGAGGGGAGAATCTCAAAACAAAGGGGAACCTATTTCTTATTATTCTACATTTGATTGATCTCTTCTTTGTACCGAATCATGGATGTTTACTTTCCTATTTGCATCATTATGGATCTTTCATTTGTAATGGTAGCTTAAACATCTATGCTAGGGTTGTATGAACTCCTTTATTTGATATTTTAATTATCCTAAGTTTGTAAATGATGGTGTTGTTATGGATATGCCTATGATTTAGTGTTACTTGTAATCTTGTGCTGACGGGTGACGATTGATCTTAATTCTCGTTGCATAAACATGTGTATTTGAGAATCGACCAAGAATCATAGGATAGAACAGAGTAACAGCCATGTGCTATTTGCTTAGAAATAAGCATTGGTACCCCCATGGTGATGATAGTTAAATCTAGGTCCTATAATGCTTCTCCTTCTCCATAGACATATGGGTAGGTTTAGAAGAATGCTACTTAGATATAAGGGCTTGTAGGTTGCACCAGAGTGCACATAAGTGCCGGATTTACCATCGATTTACCCATATCCATAATTACACATCATTGCAAGCATACCCGAAAATCTTCACAAGTCATTAAAGGCATACAAGCCTAGAAGCATATCATAGAGAAAATTCCCTTGTACCCATCATTTTCTCTTACCACTTCCTAGGAGTAGTTTAATTTAGTAACCTCTTCCACTTATTGATCGATTGACTTTACCAAGCAACTTAGTAGGTTAGTGTTCATCTAAACCTAGTAAGCCTTCCCTGTGGATTCGACCCAGTATTCACCAAAATTTATTACTTGCGACCATGTATACTTGCGTGCGGAGACTTGAGTGCTTGTACTCTAGCTCTAACTGACGGTCAACAGCCTTGCTCGAGAGGTGCACGCTCTTTGGCACGGTTGTGCCGAATTGAACTAAGGTCATGCCCGAGAGGTGCACGCTCTTTGACACAGCCGTGCAGAATTGAACTAAGGTCGTGCCGAATTTAACTTGGGTCGTACACATCTCTATTTTGTTGTATTGGCCCTTCTTCTGATTAATTCCCCCCTGGACTTGTGTGTTAGTGACTCCAGAGACAAAAATTTAATCGTTTAACACTTAGGAACTACAAAATTTTTGAGAACATCATCAAAAAGTGTAATTCATCACTATTGTATTCCTAACTAAAATCCTAAGCTAAGTTAAAAAGATGAACTAGAAAGTAACCAAACTTGGGTTGCCTCCCAACAGGCGCTTGTTTTACATCATTAGTTTGACGTACCTTTATGTTATTTTGGCTCTTTGGTGATCAGAGCGGTTGCATCCTTCTCAAGACCTTCCCCTTTGTATTTCTTCGCCGCTTCTTTGCAGTCTTGAAAGGCCTTGCATATAACTCAGCATCTCGTAGGGCCACCCTTTATGTAAATATGGAAGATCGTATCGTTTGAATTTACAATTGTTTCAGCAACATTAAATGATATCTTCGTTTGGCTCTTTGTGTTACAACTAAATTACTGTGCCATCTGTCTATTTCTTTGATAATCAAGTTTTAGTCCAAGAGTTTATAGATATTGGGTTTGATCAAACATTCATCCTCTTTAATAGGATTCACAAAGCAAGGTTCCATATTTTCTCCCTTTTCTTGGAAAACAGATTAGATTTGTTCATTCAGCTCTTGTTGCAGTATCCATTGAGAAAAAGTGGGAGAAGGAAAGATGTCTTCAATGGCCTTTCTAGATGGTGGTACATGCTCAAGGAGGTCCTCCAAATCTTGCTCCATAAAAGTGTACTCAAGATGTTCTGGTAGCTTCTTCAGTTCATACTTTGAGGGTTCCTCGATAGATGGCCTCAATTGTATCCTTGTCTCCATGTTGAGATCTTCACCTAGTTTGGATTCTCCATAGGCTTCCTTAACTTCCCCCTCAAAATACTCCCTTTCTTTTACATCTAATGTTTGTTCCAAGTTCGTCTTGATATCTTGTTGGGCCTTCTTATTTTCCACATCCCATCCATCATCCGAGTCCATGGAATTAAACATGATTTGCTCGATGGAAGGTGCCTCGTAAACTAGCAATTGGGGAACAGGTACTATCTCATTCATGGATAGATTTGTGTTTACTTTGGACTTGTGTCTTTCTCTCCTTGGATTATGATGTTGTGGTGGCTCTTGTCTTGAATTTTCCATTTTATGCAGTTATTTATGAACCTCCCCCAATTCTTGCCTCATCAAGCGCCGCATCTCCCCCATCATAGCCTCCATAAGTAACTTTGGATCAATACCGTCTGTAGCACCTTTTTCGCTATTTTGAGACATGAGTTTCCTGAGAAGAAGACCTCACAACACTCTCTCTCTTGTGTGGCACTCAAATAATGAATCGCTCAGAAATTCTCTTTCAGTTCTTATAAAACTAATCACACTCAAATCAGAATTTCCAGCAACGGTTCACACTAGAGCTTATCAAGATGGTATAAAGAAATGACAAAGGATCAGTTGAAAAAAAAAAGAATTGCAAATAGAAGACAAGGGATCACTTGAAACAAAAGGATTGCGAATAAAGGACAAGGGATTACTTAAAACAAAAGGATTGCTAATAAAGGACAAGGGATTACTTGAAACATTAGAAATGTGAAGAAGAGGCAAAGGAACAATAGATTTTTTTTTCTTTTGAACACTCTGAATTTCGAGTTTCCTGAGGTGGACCAACTTTGGTTCTTCATTGATGGTGAGCTTGCACTACTCTTTATGCTGAACCTCTTGAATTAATCCTCGAAGAGACTTTTTTAATCTCTTAGCCTTAGCCCGTGTGACTTGTCCAATTGTGACTTGAAGTGGATCTTGGCTCCCTCTGTTAGTCCTAGCCTCGTTCCTATCACTTTTCCTTCATGTTAGTGTCTCCAAGTACAAAAGATTAGTTGCTAAAACTTTTTGAAATGCACATAATCGTCGATTATCATCAAATGAATTAGAATCACCACTAATGTATACTTAACTAGAATCCTAAACAAACCTAAATAGACTAAAAACAAACTGAGATTAGGTTACCTCCAAAGAAGCGGTAGATTTTAGGTCTCTAGCTTTACCCCTTTATACTATTCTAGTTCCTTGATAATCAGAGTCACTTCATCCTTCTCAAGACCGTCTCCTTTGTATTCAATTTACCACTTCTTTGAAGTCTTGATAGGCTCAGCATATAACTCAGCATCATCCATGGACACCCTTTCAATGAACATAGAAGATCGTATAACTTGAATCCGCATTGTCCCCAACAACTATTTTAGAAACACTAAGTGATATCTTTGTTCTGCTCTTTGTGTTGTAACTAATTTATTGTTCCAGCTGTCGATTTCTTGAACAATAATGTTTTGTTCCAAGGGTTTATATGTCATAGTGGCATCTATACTGGGTTTGATCAAACACTCTCCCTTCTTGTTAGGATTCATATAGCAAAGTTCCATACTTTCTCCCTTTTCTTGGAACACTGGATTTGTTGATTCAGCTCTTGAAGCAGTACCCACTGAGAAAAAAAAAGGAGGATGAGTGTCTTCATTGTCCTTACTAGATGGTGGTGCATGCTCAAGGAACTTCTCCATATCTCACTCCAGGAATGTATACTCAAGGTGCTCTGGTAGCTTCTTCGGTTCAAACTCTGGGGGCTCCTCGATGGATGGTGTCAATTGTATCCAAGTCTCCTTGTCGAGGTCTTACCTAGGTTGGCTTATCCAAAAGTTTACTCGACTTCCCCCTCAAAACACTCCCTTGATTCTACACCCATGCTTTGGTTGAAGATTGTCTCAATGTCCTGTTAGGGTTCCTAATTTTCCATATCCCATCCGTATACATCAGCCGTTCCCATAGAGTTAAACATGGTTTGCTCGATGGGAGATGCCTCGCAAACTACCAATGGGGGAATGGAAGGTGTCTAACTAAAGAATAGATCTGTATTTACTTTAATCATATACAACACTTTCTCCAAGTCCGATTCCTTGACCTCCCAAGAATCTAACTCTTTAACCGCTGCTTTGCTATGATAAATATAATACGCAAAGATATCTTCCAATGACAATTACCCATGCAACGATGCATCGAACTAAGTGTGATCCTAGTCTTCTTGAAAGCAAAGACATTGTTAATCTGATAAAGGATATTCGATTGGGTACAAAAGATAATGTTGATCCAAAATCAAATTTTTTTTTTTAGATTTTAAGTTTTGAATTTTTGAAATTTTGTATTTTTGAATCTTTTTTTTTTATTTTTCAAAATCAGTAGGATTTTTTAAAGTTTTGGATTTTTGAAATTAATTTTTTTTCTAATTTTTAAGATAAAATATAAGATTAGATAAGATACGATAGTCGGTAAAGGCAAATCAAGTCCGTTTATGGCTGAGTATTTGCCAAAAATACAACCGAGGGTTACCAATGAAACCATAACATCATTGGCTAGTCCAGCTCAACAGGTAGCTGGTAAAGATTCCTCAAATCCTGTGACGGGTGTGGCTTTCCCAAAAAGCCAAACAAATAAGGGAAAAGAAAAATTAGGGGACAATAAAAATTTTAAAGAGATGTTACAACAAATACTAAATAGTACTCTGCAAAAAGAAAAAGAAAAAGAAGCAGAATTTAGCTTTATTCCAGAATCTTTAGAACCCCATTATCCAGAATTTGATGATTTTAGCCAACCACTAGATGAAATGGATTGGGAAGATACCCAAAAATTTCTTAAACAATTAGAAGATGATAATGAAAAAGAAAAGGATAATCCCTGTAGTAGTTTAATTAAAGAGCTTAATTAAAGGAAGCTAAGATTATAATAATTCTCTAGGTACTCCCTAAAAAAGATAGTTTATAATTCTCTATCTAAAATATTTTATACCTCAATTATTACCTTTTTTTGGTAGCTACTCCCTAAAAAAAAGATAGTTTATACTTCAGTTATATACGCTCTATCTAGATTCTAATACCTATAAGACATATGTTTTAATTTAAAACCCAACACTTCTTTCAAGAAAAATTAGACTTTATTTTCAGCCAAGCACTACATTCAAGACGAGCTTGTCTTTATTTATTTTTAGTTGTATAAATTAACAAGTCTTTTGCAACTTTCCATGAATCTTCACCTTCAACCTCTCTACATTAATCTCCTTAATCTCTACCAAAAATATGACCTCTTCAACCCAAGCTCCTCCATCTCACATCGAATCCACTCCCACAGATCACTCCCAACTTTCAACACTAACATGCCTACAAAAACTTATTCTTTCCGACCTATTCCATGTTTCTTCTCCTATCAAGGACATGCTCGTAAAAGAATTTGTTGAACTTAATGATGAAAACAAAACTTTAACCAGCGTCCTACATGGACAACACAAGCTAATTAGTTCTCTTTTGAACAACTCTCGCACTTACGCCCACCATGAAGTCCTTCACCTTCGCAATCAACTTTGCCAACTACAATCGGACAAAGATGATCTTCTTGTGGAACTCAACAATTACAAACAGGGCAAGCCGAAGTCCTATTCTCCAGGCATCTTTTCAGATCAACTTCGCTTTATCTATCAAGATCCCACTCGACACCATCACTTCAACTGCCCAGCAAATGGCCACTACTCATGCCAACTTGTTCTCGCCGACGTCTCTATCGACGAAATTCACTACTACACCAATCCATCTGACACACATCTTTTAAATTATCTCCGCCAGATCAACTATAACTATCTTGATGATCAAGACGACTCCACTCCTGCCCTTGTGGATGCAACGCTACCCCACCAAAGGTTGACTAGTCTGCTGCCTGGAACTTCTTATACATATGTTTATTATTTTCATAACGTGGCTGACAACACCTATCTACTAAATAAGCCACTTGTACATTTAGTTGTCCCCATCAAAGTGTGCTTTCGGAGCGTGGTGGACTCTTAGAGGATAAGATGATAAGGATACTCATTATCAAAGATAATGATGCTTACTTATCTTCATAGATAAGGATTCCTTCTTATCTTCTTATTTTTCTTATGTCAAATAGCAAAGAGCCACCTAGCCTTGTAATAGTATGAAAAGATGCTCTTCTCTTGTATATAAGAGAGCCCTTAAGGCTTCTCTTGGGATCTCAACCCTTCCGAGAAAACCCCTCTCCTCTAAAGAGTGTTTTAAGATGCTTTCTTGTAAAATGTTTTCTTATGAATAAAGTGTGAACCTTGGTTTGGTTTGATTTGCAAGTTTTCTTCTCCAAGTTCTTCAGCTCTTTTTCCCCCTCGAACGGGAAAGCTTTTCTTGTGAAGGTATGGCCACAAAAAGATAATTTATATAGTTTTTGTTTCTTACCGATCATCCATCCGTTTCTAGAGACATGCACTAGTAAAGATGCTTAAAACTGCTATTTTATCTTGTAAAATCAGTAGTAAAGAGAGAAGCAATCCTTAAGGTTTTGTAAACTAAGAGGTTGGTGGAAATCAAGACTGAGATGCAAATTCCCAGTCTATACCAGTTATATCGTTTGAAGGTGCTTAGGGTTTATGGGTGTTATTGGATATGATTTTGCTCTTGTTTACTCTTCTTTCTTGAATGAACTGGTTCTTTGATAATCTCGTTGGTTATGAGCCTGTCTTAATTCTTGATAAAAACGAATGGCAAAATCATTGTAGCAATCTCACTGTAGAACAAATCACTGTAGCTCGGTACTGTAGCAGCTGAAAAAAAAGGGGGGCCATATCCACACCAAGAAAAGTAAGTACCAAGTAGTGTACAAAACATATTGCCACAAAACTCTTCATCTTTGTATTAATCTTTTGTAATCTTTTTTTGTTATCCCTTATATATATATATATATATATATATATATATATATATATATATATATGTATGTATTGTTAATGCCAAAAACTGGTCCACCTCACACTTTGGCTACTGTGGCCTCGTGATCTGGTCTCAGCCTTTGACAAACGGTTAAAATTTATAGTTGGTGTAGACGCTTACTTCTGCTCACGAACAGGGAAACGCGGAGGGCACCCTGAAATTCCGTTCGGAATTATCCACTGATGGACCTGTAAAGGGGAGAAAAAGGGGTCGGAATTGGGCCTTTCTGCCCGGATTTAACTCCGATGCTTAAGTAAGAAATCAGAGTAAGAAATCTTAGGCAATTCTTTATGTAATGTGTAGTGAGTGTTTTTCCGGATCCTTTCCTTTCTGTCCTTCCTCTCTTTTTATAGCAAGTTAAAGGTGGTTTAAACAAATATCTTGCAAGGCGGTGGGGTATGAAAGGCGGTAGGAAAATATCTGCCTAGCGTGTAGGTGCCCTGTAGGTAAGTAGAGTAAATATCTGCCCACTGTAGTAAGTGGATAAGGCCTACTTACTGTAGAGGCGTTAGATATTTACTTCTCTTCTTCCACCTCATGCCTTGTTTAAGAGGGTTGTTATAATTCCGACGGACTTGTTCGCAGGATTTATTCCTCATGTTATTGCCGAACGGAATTGTGCAAGGTTATTTGGTGATATTGCCACGTGGCCAAAGATGCTACGTGGCCGAAGAAAACACGGTCCTGTGTGTGACAGGTGGTCCCTAGGTCAATGACATCTGTCTTACCAAATATATCCGTAACACTAGTCCCCCCTAAAATGTACTTGTTCGAAGAATCTGAGCGAGGGGTGAGCTAATCGCACGTTTCGCTTGGTTCGAGAACAAGTATTTTTCTTAGTTGGCACGTCTATGTAGGAGTGGGCTTCGTCTATGGCTATGGTATACGTGTTTTTAATAGGTGACCGACGTTTACTGTGTTCTCTTTGCGCTGTTATCGAGGTAGATTTTTCTCCGAAATTTTCGCCTACTTTTCTACTTAAGGGCTTGTATGGGTAACGTTCATAGTCAGAAATCTTTTGTATCATGGCTCAACGCTTGTCTTTTTATAAATTCTTCACTTTTAGCCAATGCTCTCGTCACTTGCGAATTCCCAGCTCCTTTCACGAACATCTGTCGGAATTAAGGACTGGGTTTATCCACCTAGTAAGTCCGAACGGCTGTGTGTGGCCGGGCGTTCTATTGATTAACGGGGACCTAGGTGAGATATGTATCGATGCAGGGTGGGAGGCTTTTCATGTTGATCACGGCATGGAGGCGGGGGACCTTTTAGTTGTCACTTATGCAGGGGGTGTACGTTTCGAATTTGAGATGTTTGGAGACGACTCCTGCCGTAGAGAAGTGGGTCCCTACCTTCGCCCCCGTGCTGATCCAGGTTCTCCTAGTGGGAACGAGGATAGTGACGGTTGCGGGAGTCCGTGCATCTCCTCCGAGTCTCATCCGAGCGTGGCCGGATGAATCCGCTGGATATTTAACTTTATTCCGTCGGATAACGTGTTTTTGTTATTTTTGTTTTTTTTGCGTTCTCAATTTAACCTGAATAAATGACTTTTTTTGTTTTGTTTGTAAATCCTTTGGCATTTTGGTGATCCTATGTTGGAGTGTGTGCTTTGTAGGTATGCAGTGCAGGTTCTACCTTCTACGTGCGTAGCGTTTCTTGCTCCCTAAGGCGACACGTGTCTCCTCTACTATTTAGCATTAAAGGAGGATAGTGGCGCGGCGATGCGTGGCGTCTTGGCGTTTGTCAACGTCATGATGGGTGATGGGCGTGGCTTTCCATGTGTGTCGGCGCTTGGTATCGTGGCGTGGGCGTAATTTTGATGGTTATTTGAACGGTTCAGATTTGTGGACCTTTGGCTCAATGGTTCTGATCGGAACACAATCTTAAGATCTAACGGCCACGGATTCGTTGCCTTTGTATATAAGGGGAACCTTACAGGCAGCAAAAGGTTGTTTCGAAAATCGAGTCGCGTCTTCTTCTCCAGATTTCCTCTTCTCCGGCGAGCCCTGGTTTTGAGCTTTCTGCGTTTTTATTGTCTTTTTCCTTCCCTAAGGTAATGGCTAGCGTTGTTTCTTCCTCCTCTAGTTCTTCTCATGAGTCCTCGATTCCTTCTCCATCCAACCCTATGGTCTCTGTTGCGATTCCGGCGATTCCGGGTGAACTTGGGGGCGCTCCAGTTCAGGGTTCGCGGGTTCATCCTGCCTCTAGGGCCATGGGTAGAGGGTCGGACACATTCATAAGCCTTCTAAGGCAGGAGGATGTAGATGACCTAGTAGAGAGATACGAGATAGACCTCTCGTTATTTGAGGTTAGGGTTCCTTGTTCAGGGGAGAGGGCGAGTGCCCCCAGGGAGGGGGAGATAGCTGTTTATCAGGACGCGTTGCTAGGTGGGCTTAGGCTTCCTTTCTCTGATTTTGCTAAGGCAATCTTAGAGGAATATCGTTTGTGTCCCTCGCAGTTAACTCCGAACTCTTGGAGACTGCTCAACGGATTTGTCATGGTTTTTAAGAATTATGGAGTAAATCCGACCTTCCGCTGGTTCCGCCTATTGTTTAGCCTTTGCTTGGAGTCTAATGCCGATTGGTACTATTTCTCGGCTCGCCCTGGGAGGAAGTTTTTAGGGAAAGTCCCTTCTTCCATCAAGCGATGGAAGAGCAAGTTTTTCTTTGTTAGGTGTAAGTCCGAGTGGGATATCCGAACAAGGTGGGAGATTCCCCGTGCGGATATCACTTGTGAGGAGATGTCAGAAGAAGAGGGAAATCGTCTTAAGTCCATGGCGGGGCTATCCAAAGTCTATATGGATAGGTTTTTGACCAAGGAAAACCTCATTAAGTGTCGTTTAATAGTGTCCAATGGTAGGATTAAGGCTGCATTACCTAATTTAGTTTGATTTTGACTTGTGATGTCTAACCTTGTTGAATTTGTTTTGCGAGAAAGTTCGATGGAAGGCGAAGACTTGAGCTATGTGAAGGGTCTTACGGCTTCTTTCGGCGAAGTTCATCCGCCTTGGCTGTGGTAGGAAAAGAAAGAAGTGATACCTGGCCAAGGGGCTGATACCTCCAAAGCGGAGAGAAAGAAGAGGAAGAGAAAGGAGACTGACTCTTCCACAAAGGGGGTTAAAAGTGACCCCAGCGCAGGGTCCTCACGGGAGAGGAGGACCAAGAAAAAGAATTCCGAGGACGTATCGGGTCCCAAAATTGTAGGGGAACAGGCGAAGACGCCTCAAGAGGAAGGCCGTGCGGAAGAAGTCAGTCCGGTTTTATCTCCAATTTCCGAAGGTCCTTCTTCCAGTCGGCCGGAGGATATCCTTCTTATTGAGGTGAGAATCTTTATATAGGCACTTTCTAAGGGTACATTTCAAGAAAGGTTCTATTTTACAGGCGGAGGCAGGAGAAGCCGCCCTTCTAGACAAACTGAGGGTGGCGGACTCAGTCTTAAAGGGATCTGCCACTAAGCAGAAGGAGCTACCTTACGAGGATACTCCTTTTAGCGGCCATTTGGGTCCGTAAAGGATGTTTTGATGGCCATGAGGCCCGAGCAGCTCTCCACGAAACTCCGAAGGGCTGGGAGGGAAGAAGCCACTTATCAATTATTCCGTTCGGCCATGTTGGTAAGGGTTGTTCTCATATTTCTCTTTATTTTTAAACTTGGTGTGTTTTTACGAGCGTCTTGTTATTCCGTAGACTGCACACTGGGCGGATCGAGTTGGTAATCTTTGCCAAGAAGATTTGGCAAAGATGGAAACGAATAGGGCAGACATTGCCCAATTAAGCTCTAGGGTGGTGGCTTTAGAGGAAAAGGAGAAAGAACAGCTTAACGCTATCCAGGCCCTTGAGCGAGATAAAGCCGAGCGGCTGCAACAACTATCTGCCATGGAGAAGGAGAAGAACGATCTAGCGGCTCAGCTTTCTATTTCCAAAGGTTCTCTTCTGACTGCTGAGGAGAATATCAAAGTGTTACAAAACGAATCCAGCAGTTTGAAGAAGGAACTCAAATCTACTCAGGAGGAGCGAGCTGTCGCTCGATGGGATCTAAAGCTGAAGGCTGCTGAGCTTACCTCCGTTCAGGCTGAGTTGGCGGAAGTAAAGGGGGAGCGTGACACACTCAAGGAAGACTTGGCTTCCTGTTTGAAAGCTCCTAAATCTGACTCGTAAGAGATTAAGGATTTAATAGAGAGAGCGGATAAACTAGAGAAGGAGGTTGCCCGGCTCAGGGCAAAAGTTAAAGATGGAGCCACACGTATATATTCTGTGGTGCACCAAGTGAGCCAGCATGTTCCTCCAGGAGAAGTGTTATCTATGGGGCTGGCTAGGGTCTTGAAGATTTACATGGAACTAAAAGAGAAACAGATTATTAAGACCCCAGAAGCTTCTGCCCCTAACCCTTTGGAACCTCCAACTCAAGTTCCTCCAGTAGTGGCCGACCAGCCTGAAGGCCCCGGTTCTTAGGGGTTTTTTATTTATGATATGCCTTTGTAAATTTTTGTTTATTTGAAATGTAACTTCTATTTGATATGAATGAAACGCAAACCTTTCTGGTGGTGAAGATTTATTTCCGAGTAATGGCTATCCTTAACCATGTAAGAAAACCGCTGAGAAGTATTTTTGAAGTCCTTTGTAAGGTCTTCCCTTCCTCATTCGGTTTGTAAGGCAAGCTTCGTAGCGGGCTCTTCTCTTCTTGGTCCAATCATGGGACTAAACCGTTGAGTAAGGTACTTGCCTTCATAAATGAGATTGTTGCCTCATATTTCGATCGGGATTTTTGCCCCTTGTTTGAGAGTTGTCGTTTATCTGTGTAAGATAATTCCGACTCGTCTTTCAGGAATGGGAATTTCACCACATTTTAGTAGAATGGGAATTTCACCGCATGGGAATTTCACCGCATTTTAGTAGAATGGGAATTTCACCGCATTTTAGTAGAATGGGAAAGACTTGAGCTTTATTCCGTGACATTTAAGAGACAGCTACAGAACTCATTGATAGTAGCGCCGTAAGTGTTCAGCATGGAACGGACGCTTGAGCGTTTTTCCGTCCATATTTACTAGATAATAGGTGTCAGCTCGGACGATCCTTTGCACGACGTAAGGGCCTTCCCAGTTAGGAGTTAGCTTCCCCGTTCGGCTTTTATTTCCTTGGAATTCATTTTCTCTTAGGACCAGATCACCGATTTGGAAGAAGACTCTTTTCACCCTAGTGTCGTAGAACCTTTTGACTCTTTGGCGATAGACAGCGGCCTTTATTTCTGCCATTTCTCTTCGTTCTTCAAGTAGGTCTAGTTCCGCTCGGAGATTTTTCTCATTTTCTTCTGGTGAGAACTTCTGTTGTGTTCGCAAAGTAAGCATTCCAATTTCTGCGGGGATGACGACTTCGGCCCCGTAAGTAAGAGAAAACGGACTTTCCCCTGTGGGAGTTCTGGCAGTTGTCCTGTAGGCCCAAAGGGCGCTCGGAATTTCTTCCACCCAATTGGTTCCATTTTTGGATACCCGGGCTTTTCGAGTGCGGAGCAAGGTACGGTTTGTTACCTCTACGGCCATTGGCTTGAGGATGTGTTCTGAAGTCGGCTGGATTCAATTCCGAGCTTCGGAGCGAAACTCTTGAAAGCACGGTTATCAAATTGTAAGCCCATTATCGGAGATGAAGGCGTGGAATTCCGAATCGGCAGATGACCGTTCGCCATAAGAATCCCTGACAAGCTTTCTCTGTGATCTTGGCTAAGGGCTCAACTTCCACCCATTTGGTGAAGTAGTCGATAGCGACTATTAGGAACTTCAGCTGCCGGATCGAAGTAGGGAATGGCCCTAAAAGATCAACTCCCCAAATAGCAAACGGCCGCGGACTGATAATTGGCGTAAGTAGTGCCGGTGGTCATCTCTGAATCTTGGAATGCCGCTGGCAGGCATCACATTTCCGAGCGAACGCTATTGCATCTTGAGTTAGAGTTGGCCAGTAATAACCTTGTCGTAAGACTTTGTAACTCAAGGCTTTGCCTCCTATGTGACCGCCACCGATGCCTTCGTGAATTTCTTGAAGGATATAGCTAGCTTCTGTAGGATGTAGGCATCGCAAGAAAGGTTACGTGTAAGACCTTTTGTATAGGCTTTCGTTGATGATAGTGTATTGAGCGGATTTGTAAGCGATTCGTCGGGCCTCTACTTTGTTGGCTGGTGCAGGCCCACCTTGTAGGTAATTTCTTATGGGATCCATCCAACTTGGCTCTTCGGCCACATTTTGTACCTCTCCTTCCAATCTATTGATAGTTTTCGTGGGAAGGTACTGCAGGTTAAAAGAGGACTCTGTATCTCCGTTTGGTGCCGTGGCCTTTTTAGACAGGGCGTCCGCCTCTTCGTTTTGCGCTCGGCCAATTTTTTCAACCCGGAAATAGGCGAAGTATGGTACTATTTTCTTTACTATTGCTTGGTATTTGACCATGTTCTCTTCTTTTGCTTCGAAGCTGCCTAAGGTGTGGCTCACGACTAGCTGTGAATCGGAATACACATGCAGAACCTTTGAATTAGAGCCCTCGGGCAGTGTAATCCATGAATGAGAGCCGTGATTCGGCCTCATTGTTGAGTCGAAATTGGAACTTGAGCATTATCACCATTTTCTATTTAGAATGAGAATAAAGGACGAAACACGCTCACGATCTTTCTTGATTCTTAGATCCATCAGCATTATAAGGACCACGGGATGCTAAGGCATTCTTACGGATTACGTGGCGGGGAATTCGCTCGTTTCTTGGGAAAGTCAATTCCGCGATGAAATCAGCTAGCACTTGAGCCTTGATCGCCGTTCGGGGTTTACAGGTGAGATCGAACTTGCCTAATTCTATTACCCACTTGGCTAGGCGTCCGGAATTCTCCGGTTTATGAAGGACTTGCTTTAATGGCTGATCAGTCAAGATTGTGATCCTGTGGGCTTGAAAATATGGTCTCAATCTTCGCGCAGATGTAATAAGAGCAAAGGCCAATTTTTCAAGTGGTAGATATCTCGACTCCGCATCGTTAAGGATCTTACTGGTGTAGTAGGCTGGTTTTTGAACTCCGTTGTCTTCCCTCAAAAGAACCGCATTGACTGCTCGCGGGGCAACGGCCAAGTAGATGTAGAGTTCTTCTCCCACTTGCGGCTTAGCTAGTAGCTGAGGCGATCGGAGATAATCTTTAAGCCCCTGAAAGGCTTTTTCACATTCTTCCGTCCAATCCATTTTTGGTGCTTTTCGCAGGGCTTGAAAGAGTGGGAGATTTTTCTCTCCGGCTTTGGAGATGAATCTGCCAAGTGCCGCCAGGCGTCCATTAAGCCGTTGAATTTCTTAAAAACTTTTGGGTGATCCCATGTCAAGAATAGCTTTGATCTTTTCTGGATTTGCATCTATTCCTCTTTGTGTCAAGATAAATCCCAAGAACTTCCCTGATCGGACACCGAAGGAACATTTATTCGGGTTTAACCGCACAGTGTAACTCCGGCGCTACTGAAAAGCCTCTTGTAAGTCTGATAGGTGTTCAGCGGCTTTTCGGCTCTTCACCAAGATATCATCCACATACGCTTCAACATTTCTACCAATTTGCTCTTTGAAGACTGTATTTATGAGCCTTTGGAAGGTGGCTCCAGCATTTTTAGGCGAGCGGCATCACCGTATATGATAAGTTCGATTACTTGTAATGAAGGGCGTTTTTCTTAAATGCGTCTTTGGCCATTCGGATTTGGTTGTAGCCTGAAAAGGCATCTAAGAAACTCAGCATCTCATGTCCCGTTGTAGAGTCAACCAAACCATCAATTGATGGCAGAGGAAACTAATCTTTTGGACAAGCTTTGTTCAAGTCTGTGAAATCAACGCACATTCTCCATTTTCCGGACGGTTTTTTTACTAGAACAACATTGGCCAACCAATCTGGGTAATACACCTCTCGGATAAACTTAGCCTTTAGAAGGTTCGATACTTCTTCCTCTGCGGCCTATACGCGCCTTTACGGGCGAATTTCTTCTTTTACATTTCATAGGTCTAAATGACTGATCTACATTGAGGTGGTGTTCTATGATCTCGCGTTTCACGCCTGGCATATCCTCTGATGACCAAGCGAAGAGATCAGAATTTGCCCTTAATACTCTCATAAGGTCTTCTTGCTGTGCGATTGCCAAATTTGCCCCAATCCGTACCGTGCGGTCTGCTCTGGTTGCGTCTAGGGGAACTGTTAGCAATTCTTCAACTGGTGTAGGTCGAAGCCCTCTATCTTCCCGTTCGGCTATTCTGCTGACTAGCATGGCTTCTGAAACCTTTGTTTTCCTTTTATTTAGAGCTTTCCCTTTGAGGGTTGAGACATAACATTGCCGAGCCAAGGGTTGATCTCCTCTTACTTCCCCACTACCACTTTCAGTTGGGAATTTGAGGAGAAGATGGTAAGTAGAGATGATGGCTTCGTGGCGTTGAGGGTTGGTACGCCAAGGATCACGTTATAACTTGAAGCACAACGTCACGACCAAGAATTTTGTTGTCACGGTTGGCGATCTTGGTGAGTTTCCCTCATGAATCGGTAAGGAGATCATTCCTTACGGCATGTATCACCCCAGGAGAATCCTACTAAGGATGATTTTACAAGAAGTAAATCATCCGCGTCATATCTCATTCTTTCAAAAGCACTCCAAAAGAGAATGTCAACTGAACTTCCACTATCTATCAGAATCCTCTTCATTTGGAAGCTGGAGACCTTGATGGCAATGACCAGTGCGTCGTCATGGGGATGACGAACCTTGCTGACATCATTATCATAAAAAATGATGGGAGCCGTGGGTCGAGACCTTCTTCGTGGTGTTTCTGTCTCTTGCGTCGTTCCCACCATTCGGGCATAACTTTTTCGAGAGGCGGAGCTTTCACCTCCACAACCAGGGCCACCACTAATAAACCCCACCATCTCTCCTTTTTCTTCTTCAGGTTCCTCCTGAATCTCAAGGTTGATATATTGCTCCAACTGTCCTCTTCGAACGACATCCTCTATCGCATTCATCAAGTGGGTACACTTTTCCGTGTCGTGTCCTTTAGATTGATGAAACTGGCAATATCTCTTGCTATTCCTTTGTCGTTCGGTATTTCTTGCAGGCTCTGGCCATGTCAGAAGCTTTTGTTCTTTGATTTGCATAAGGATATGGCTTCTGGTTTGATTTAGTGGGGTATGGTGATCATATTTGACAATTTTTCCTTCCTTTGTAGGTTCTCGGGGCTGCAACATATGTCGTTAAGGGCGTGTTGAGGTTTCCAGATTTCTGTTTGTGCCCTTGTTGTCCCTATATGATCTTCTTTCCTTCCGTATATCCGGGGGCCTTCTGTTGACACTTTGGTAGGTTTTTCCTTTTAGGGTGTCTACAGGCCCACGTCGAGTCTCTTCTTCCCAACCCGTATAAATTTCATCGGAATTGATGTATTTTTGGGCATGGTTCATAAGGGCGGGAATTGTCTTTGGTGGATCCAAAGTGAGGGAGAAACGAAAGGGGGAGTCTAACAGCCCCTCCATTAAGAAGGTTACGGCCATTCGCGGAAGAAGGTCCGCAACATTTGCTGTTTCGTCTATGTAACGATTTAAATAGGCTTGGAGCGTTTCTCCCTTTCGTTGTTTAACGTGCAAAAGGGTAGATGGAGTTTTCTTTTGCTTTGAGTAATTAGCAAAATAGGCTAGAAAGCGATCTGCTAAAATCTGAAAAGAAGTAATTGTGCTAGATGGAAGATCGACAAACCAGTCTTGCGCTTTTCCCTCTAAGGTGGCGGGAAAAGCTCGGCACATGCGAGCGTCGGTAATTCCAGTGAGGAGCATCTTCGATCGGAAAGACTTCAGGTGGCGGGGCCGGATTGGTTACGCCTTCATATGCGGTCATAATAGGTGGCACGAAGTTGTCGAACTTCGTTCTTCCAATATCTCCTTGACAAAGGCGAACACATCTTGAGGATATGTCGCCGGATTTCCTGTTTTCTTGGGAAAGGTCACGCGGCTGGGTCCTTCTATCAGCGGTTTGCATAGATGGACTACTCACATTCTATCCTTGTCCGTTCGGTTCTCGTGGCAGCTTGGTCTCTACGTCGAACGGAGGGAGGTTCTGAACTAGCGGAAAAGGCGGTTCTTTCTCTTTTCTCTTTATGGGTGCGGGTTCTTGTCCTCCCTCTACTTTCGGAATTAGCCAGCGGGACCGTTGATACATTTGGTGTTGGAGCTTGTGTGGGGAGAGGTGGAGGATGAGTCAACGTATGGACAGCTTGAGCCAACTGTTCTAGCTGCTGCTGCATGTTAAGATAAAATTCCGGAATTGACTCTTGGGGTTGGGCCGGACGGATTTTTACGATGGAGGTACGATGGGTGGATTGTCCTACCGGATTTCTTCATGTCTTTGGACTTACCGAGTCCTTGAGGGCTAGTAGGTGCTCGTTGTCCTTGGATTCGTTTTGATCTTACGGTAGTGGTCATTTGGCTTTTCGTATGGGTCCCCACGGACGGTAAATCGTTACGCCAAAAAGCTGGGTCCACCTCACACTTTGGCCTCGTGGCCTCGTGATCCACGGTCTCGACCTTTGACAAGCGGTTAAAATTTATAGTAGGTGTGGGCGCTTACTTACGCCACGAGCAGGGAAGCGGAGGGCACCTCAAATTCCGTTGAATTATCCAGCGATGGACTGTAAAGGGGAGAAAAGGGGTCGGGTGGGCCTTTACGCGGATTTAACTCCGATGCTTAAGTCAGAAATCAGGGTGAGAAATCTTAGGCAATTCTTTGTGTAATGTGTAGTGAGTGTTTTTCCGGATCCTTTCCTTTCTGTCCTTCCTCTCTTTTTATAGCAAGTTAGAGGCGGTTTAAACAAATATCTTGCAAGGCGGTGGGGTATGAAAGGCGGTGGGGTAAGGCGGTGGGCAAGGTAAATATCTTCTAAGGCGGTAGAAAAATATCTGCCTAGCGTGTAGGTGCCCTATAGGTAAGTAGAGTAAATATCTGCCCACTGTAGTAAGTGGATAAGGCCTACTTACTGTAGAGGCGTTAGATATTTACTTCTCTTCTTCCACCTCACGCCTTGTATAAGAGGGTCATTTATAATTAGGCCGGACTTGTTCGTAGGATTTATTCCTCATGTTTTGCCGAACGGAATTGTGCAAGGTTATTTGGTGATATTGCCACGTGGCCAAAGATGCTACGTGGCCGAAGAAAACACGGTCCTGTGTGTGACAGGTGGTCCCTAGGTCAATGACATCTGTCTTACTAAATATATCCGTAACATATATATATATATATATATGCTACGGAAATATTTGGCAAAACACGTGTCACCTACCCAAATGGCCACGTGTTAAGCACCGGGTCACATCCCTCTGGCCACGTGGCAATACCACCTAATATCAAATCTTACATTCTTTCGCTTTTCTAGCGAAATTCCTCTGTGAATTGAGAATGAGGCATTTGCTATCTTTCAACTCTACAAACAAATCCGTCCGAATTAAGCAAACCCAAAACCTTCTTATCCAAACTTGAGGTGCTCATGGCCAGCGTAATTTCTAAGGAAGAAAATATCTAACGCCTCTACAGTAAGTAGATATTATCCACTTGCCTCTACAGTAGGCAGATATTTTCTACTTACCTACACAGTAGGCAGATATTTTCTCACGGCCTCATGACCGCCTTACAACCGCCTCACGAGATATTTTCTCACCGCCTCACGAGATATTTCCACAACCGCCTTCATCCAGATATTTTCCTAAACCGCCTTCAACTTTTCTATAAAAGAAGAACAACTATAGTAAGAAAAGGGGACTTGAACAATCAATTAACCTGTACCCAAGAAGTCTAAAAATTCACCAAACCCTCTTCTTTCTCACAAGATTTCTGACTTAATCATCGGAGTTAAATCCGGGCAGAAAGGCCCAATTCCGATCGCTTCCCTCTCCTTTTTACAGATTCACCCAAGTAACCAGGAACCAAAAGGTGACAATTCCGATCGTCCTCATCGATCCGATCGCCTCCACATATTCCTCCAGAACACCCGGCATTCCAAAGCATCCAATGTTCGAAACCTGAAGTAAGCGTCCACATCAATTACAAATTTCAACCGTTTGTCAAAGGCTGAGACCAGATCACGAGGCAACGACAACCAAAGCGTGAGGCGAACCAGTTTTTAGCATCAACAATATATATAGTAAAGAGAGAAGCAATCGTTAAGATTTTGTAAACAAAGAGGTAGGTGGAAATCAAGGCAAGGCCGAGATGCAAATTCCCAGTCTATATCGGTTATGCCGTTTGAAGGCGCTTAGGGTTTATGGGTGTTCTTGGATATGATTTTGCTCTTGTTTACTCTTCTTTCTTGAATGAACTGTTCTTTGATAATCTAGTTGGTTATGAGCTTGTTTTACTCTCTCTCCCTGAAAATGAATGGCAAACTCAATGTAGATATTTCATTGTAGAAAAATTTTCTCTGTAGTTCGGTAAGAGAAAGTATCAGTTACTGTAGCAGTTGAAATATATATATATATATATATATATATATATATATATATATATATATATATATATAAGGGTCAGAATTTGTATAAATTGTAACTAAATTATGTTAAAATTGATAAAATTCAGATAAAATAGCTAAATTAATATTTCTATATATATGTAATATAAATCATATTTCTATCTTTGTAAATTGAATTATGTAATAATTAAATTAAACAAAAAGTTAATTTAGTAGACGATTCCATTTCCATCTGCTCCCAATCGCTGCGGGGGACCCGTTTCGATCTCGGTCGGCCTCTGAAGCTCCGGTGCCCCTCATCGAACACCGAAAATGGCGGAAAAAAACCCTAGTTCCAACTTCGATCCACGCTATCCATAGTGATCTCGAGCTCTCAGGGCTCCGGCGCTAGAGTTCCATCTCCATGGCTTCGGAGGAACTTGATTTGGCCCATCCGAGGACAATGGACAACGGTCTCAGCTCCCGCATCGGGTTCCAAGACCCCGCCTTGCAATTCTCTCGCGCCGCCGGAAACCACGTCGCGGATGACCGGAGCGGTGGGTTCTTTCGGATGGGCCCGGAGTCGCGTTTGCCGACCCGGGACTGGAACGCTATCCGAGATCCCGGGTCGCCGCGCGGCGATGAATCGGAGGAAGACGATGAGGACGGATATGATGACGAGGAGGACGACGGTTTGGTGTCCGTCGACAATGGGAATCACAAGAACTGCAATAATAGCAGCGGCAGCGTGCAGAGTAGCTCGGAGAAGGGTTGTACCGCTCGGGCTGATTCGCAGGAGCAACATTCGGGTTTTGGTGAGCAAAAAGTTGCAATTTGTATTGTTTATGCTAAGATTAGCGCTGAATGATGTTTTTATTTTTTTCAGGATTGAATAGAAGAATGGTGGCGAAGGATGGTAGTGGAATGAGAGGGAGTTCTGGTCTCCAGCAGCAGCAGCAGCAGGGGCGGGAAGGAGGATATGACAATGAGATTGCTATTGTTGAGCCGGAGAATTATTATACTCCGATTATGCATGGAGGAGATGGATCAAGTTTGGGTCATAAGGAAGTAGGAGTGGAGACTGGGAGTGGTTTTGGTGGGAGGCGGGAGATTGGATTAGCGATTGATTTAGGAGAGTCTGTGAGGACACACCTTTCGGATCCTGTTACGTGAGTTTTAATTGCCTTAGGATTTCTTTTCTCTGTTTCTCTCCGATTATTGTTTTCTGCTTTTAGTTGAGGCATTAGTTTTGCATAAGCGGTTTGGTTTTTTAAACATGCATTGCCTAGAAAGACTTGAAGATAAGGATTCATTGTTGTGCATATTTTGAATCAACAGAAGCCAATTCTTTATAATTGTGCATTAGATGGTGTTCATTTGATATCTAGGTTGGTTCTTTGATTTGTAAATGTTCCCTGCTACCTCTTCTAACAAATCAAACTTCAAAACTATAAAATATCAAATGTAATTAAATTTCATCTGTTGAACTTCATGTTGGAATATTTTTTTGTGGCAAGGAATATTAGTGTGTTCTAGAATTCAGGTCTTATATTCGGATGGTTCCCATTCTCAATTTAGCTTTCTTATATCATTAGTTTCCTTATCAACTTAATGTTCCCTTATCTTCATTCACTGCAAAGAGTGTCAGCAAACTTCCTTGTTTCAAAGCACAATGTTCATATGAACTGTCAAACCTTTTCCATTTTATCTGAAACAACTGAAACCTAAAATGGAGAAGCTTTAATAATGTATTTCACGTTCTAGGTGTGTGTGCATCTGCCTGTGCTTGGGGTAGCACAACACTCAAATGATGATTTCTGGTTGTTTGTGTATGATCCTTTTTCCCAGAAATCTTTTTTTGGTTGAACTTAATGCTTATTAGCCCTTGAACTTTGATGTCTGTTGTCCTTTTAACACAAATCACTTTGGGGAATACCTGGTGCATTGAGTGCTCCCTAAAAGAGATGCTCACACCTATTTTTATGTATATACTTAAGTATACAATATGCCTGTTTGTAGATTGAATGGTAGTAGCATGATGGCTGATATTCGGTTGGTGTTCCTGCACCAAGAAATGACCACATGTTGCTTCTTTTTCTCCTTTGTATGATCCAAGTGCTGGTTATTAAGTGAAGTCACAGAGCATCTATTGACAAGAGAAATAGAGCTGAACTGAGTTAATAAAATATAAACATAAGAAGTTCTTTTATAATCAAGATACTTTTTTCAGAATTAAGATATAAATGAACATTGAAACATTCTAATTCATTCTTATATTAGCACTTTGTTTTTTCTCAGGAATTAAATAGATTAGAAATGTCCAAAACAATTTGAGTAGGTTAGATGTACCTGTGCAAATAAGGTCTGAAGGAGTTCAAACTTCTTTCCACTGATTAACAAGATAGATGAAAGTTTAGATATGATTGATAGCAATTTTACTGAAATAATAAATAAGGCTGTGATGGAGTTGCCTCCTTTAGTGGAATAAAACCAGAGGAGATTTAAATCTGGCCAGAGAAGGTATTATAAATGCGATAGTATGACTTGGTGTTTATTTCATATGTTTTTACAAATTAGGTAAGGTTCAGATTCTATTGATGCCTGTTTGATGTACATTAGTTTCATGATGTAATGCGTGGGAGTTTACTTGAAGGCAGTAAAATGTAATCTCAATCAATGATACCTTGGTATGACCTTTAAATCTGGTGATTACTGTCTTTAAGAAATTGTAAAGGATAAAATTCATTGAAATGAGTGAAGATCCTATTGGGATTGGTTCATGGAGAGAATAACTTTCTGTTGTGAACTTTAAGGTTTCAGTGAGTTTTTCATTTCTCTTTTTTTTGGGTGCTTGTATTTCAATATCGGGTGTTTCCCTATTTTATAATCTTTATACCAAATTACAGCGTCAGAATTTCCCTTTCCTTTGCTAACAAACAGATGTATTGATCTACATTTGTAACAGATGTATTCTCTTTTCCTGAGCAAGATGTGGAAAAGTATTGCTGACACCTGCAATTTCTTCGTTGTGACTAATATAGAGCAGTCCTGGTGACTCCTATTTCTTGGAGTAAATGGGCTTGATCACAAACCACATACTATATTGGTGCCATTGTTTGATGCTTTATTCCTACTATGCTAGTTGCATAATTATTGCAACCCTTATCTGATTATTATGACCCAATCATCAAAGACTTGTACATTTCTATTCATGGAGTGATTCTGATATGCTATGTTCTATACACGTACAAATGCTAGCACTTCCTTTTGTCATCAATACTTTTAGGCA
Source organism: Dioscorea zingiberensis (assembly GCA_026586065.1). Lineage (NCBI taxonomy): Eukaryota > Viridiplantae > Streptophyta > Magnoliopsida > Dioscoreales > Dioscoreaceae > Dioscorea > Dioscorea zingiberensis. The sequence continues at coordinate 39,202,941 of CM048821.1, read as the reverse complement.
CTTTACTGTTTGATATTTTGCAAGTTGTATCTGCAAATGCAAGCTTTTTTGTATTTACCTTTTTACAATCTGCTGTGTTTTAGAGGTGTTCTCATGGATGATGCAATGATACTACCATGTGGACATTCTTTTGGAAGTGATGGAATGCAACATGTTTATAGAATGGTGAGACCTCCTGACTTGTTATTATTGTTTTTAAATTCTACCTAGCTCTTCATGTTTTTTAGAGTAATGATTCAACCATCTAAATGACTTCCGTGGCACATGCTGATTGTGGTTGAAAAGAATATTTCTAATTCATCTGCGGTTTGATAAAGTTTTTTTAATTTTTTTTCTCTCTTTCTATTTGGTGGCCGCTACTAAGCTTGTAGGTCTGTAGCATGTTTTAAGATAACAGAACTTTTCTCCCATATCAAAGTAACCGGCCTCTGCGTACTCAGAAACTGTCTTTGACGTGGCGTCTTGGAATAAGAATCTAGTACCCTGCCTTTGGAGGGGCTTCTTTGAAAATTTTTGAAGGATCATTCTAGATATTTTTATTGGCAACCAGTGGCAACACTTAAAAAAATAAAGTATGTTTGGATTCCTGCATAGTAAAGGAATCTATCCGATTTTCTAGGTTTTTGATTTAGATGGCATCTGCTTGGAGATATATTCATCTAAATTCATCATTTGATTAAAAATATCTTAATCAATAATTGTTTCATTTTCCTATAACAGACTAGTTGCCTATTGATGCTTTCATAGAAAGGTTGGCATTAATTAATACTTTATTTATTTGTTTTGATATTTGAAGAATACAAGTTACTTTTTTTTTGTTATTGAGTGTAGAGAGTTTATAATGCCATTCCTGCAGTAACTCCATGTTGCAGTTTGTTATTTTGTTTATGCGCTTTTATCTATATGCCTCAAATTTTCTCAAAATTTTCTTTGGCCATATGGTTTTTTTCATTTTTAGCAAATATATATACTTTTGCCAAGGTCATGATTTTTCTGATTTCTCTATTTTGTATTTTATGTGCAGAAGTCTTGTTTTAAATGCGCACATCCGATTTCAGAAGACTTGGTTCGGCCTAATTTGGGTATGCCATCTATCTTATCTTTTCAATAGAGGTAGAAGCTGATCAAACCGAATGAAAACATACCTGATTCTTATAATTTTCTTTCTACTCACATTCAGTTACTCTCTCTAATGTATAACTATTACTGATTTCTTCATTGTGGCTGTTATTATGATATATCTACCTGATACTAATTTTTGTCAATGTCAATTGGGTATTTTAAATTTAGCTTACATTAGGTAGGACAGATGGAAAATAATTGAGGATGGCTCTCAATTTCTTTACATTCTGGGGTAAAGCTTTTGGATCCCCTCTCTTCACTTTCCCTTTATGAATAAAGCACACTTGTTCCAATCATAATTTACATTAGAAGTTATGCACTGAAATGGAATCTTCTTACTTGTACTTGATCAGTATTTCATTTTACACCTCATTAGTATGAAAGTTCTTCTACTATGGTCAAAGTCCAAGCGCTTTTTAAGGGTTGTTATCTTATTAACTGATGTAACCGTTGGTAGACCTGTGCCATCATTTCAGACATTGTTAGGTGTCTACTCAAATTTCCCTTTTGTTTATGCTTAATCATATTTCTTTTCTTGTTTCAACTCTAACGGCAACCTTTGCATTTTTTCTTGTCAATGTTTTGATTCTCTTAATATATCACGATTGTATTAGTGTTTTATGATTATTCTGTTCAAAAATTCCCTTTCCAATATGTGTTTCAACTTACCTCAATAGATTTTCTTATGTGCCCCTTTAGCTCTCCGGGCTGCAGTCCAAGCATTCCACCGTGAAGAAGAGTCACAATTCTCAAAAGCACCTAAAAGAAGAAGAGACAGATTTGAACAGGTACGTTCATGGCCTTATTTCATCTAAGTACCTTCTTGAATTATATGTTTTCTCTGAAATTCTATTTTCCTTCTAAACTAAGTCTCTTCTCTTGTTAAGGATAAATGTAGTTATGATGATCCTTTCCCTCTGGACCTTTCTCGGGGTAAAGGTGTCCAATTTCCATTTGTTGTCTCAGATCGGGTTATAATCAAGGTATGGGCTAAAACCTCTGGTACTGTTCATTGGCACTGATATGAGACTTGAATATTACACTGAAATTTTCTCTCAGGGAAACAAGAGGACACCACAACGTTTTGTTGGACGAATTGCAGTTGTAACAACACAATGCTTAAATGGATGGTTAGTAATTTCCACTGTACTGTATTACCAGTAGTCACTGACTGATGACATTTCTGCCTATATTACCAGTAGTAACAAAATATTTGTTTTTCCTGTTTGCTGATTAAATCTGGCACCCTGTATGGGCTAGAAATCACAAAATATTAAGGTTGGATTTTTTTTTTTTCTGGCCAGGCTGGCACAGTCAAATGACATGCCTAATGATCAGTTTGGCATCCAAGTTGAAAGCTATTAGGTTTTAACCTAGACAGTTGCATATTATTTAGTAGATAAGTTTCTAATAGTTTGATCATATTATGAGTAATTAAAACAAGTATCATTTTATGCATCAAATAGATATACCTGATTATGGCCAATGTTGCTCATATCAGTTGCATCTTTCGCAGCATCTTCTGAAAGAATCATTTAAGATATAATATCTCATCATGAACACAGGTATGTAGTGAAGACACTGGACAATGCAGAAAGTGTCAAATTGCAATATCGTTCTTTAGCAAAGTTCACTGATGATCTGCCCTCTAATGTGAGTCCAAATAAAGTTGTCACTCCAAATTGGCTGTAAGATGTGTTATGAGGTCATATGATCAATAGTAGTGACAACACACTCTTACTCATCTTCGGTCCATTATGTGGTGGAATGTTTCTACACTAGGATATATATTTGTACATGCAACATGAAGACGGTGGCAGGTACTCCCTCGGCTTACTACATATTGGAGGCCTTTAAATTATCCTTCTTTTGTATGTGGAAAATATATTTAGTAGGTCTTGTACAAGTTAGGGTTTCTATTTGATTTTGGACATAGATCTTATTGGCTGGTTTACTGTGTTTCTTGTTGGAAATTTGTAAAATCCACAAGGAACAAAAATACTTTTAATTCTTACTGAGTTTTCTTTTATAAGATTGAAACATTGCATTTCATGGTGACCTGGCTGTGTTTGGATTGAGGGACATTTTGAGGAAAAGTATAAAAGAATGAAATAAGAGATGTTGATAAAGTGTTTGATGATATTCTTCATTTAACAAAATATGATAAACAAATTATAGTGGGCTTATCCAATTAGAGGTATAGTGTTGCAATTGTTTTGGCCGAGGAAAACTTTCCAACTATGCTTTGAGAAGCTATCCATGAGTGTTGTGTGGCTCCAACAAGTCCATCTCCTCCCATTGAAATTCTAGGAGGGTCAAGCGTTGGAAGTGATGGCTTTTTTTGTTCCATTGGTTTAGATCAATGCTAGCACTTGGACCCCTCAATGTATGTGTGGAGGAGAGTGGTCTCTTCCGATGGGGTACAACCATAATGTGTGTGGGAATGCGTTGCCCCTAGCCGATCGACTCCCTTCTCTGTGACCATGCAGTATTTTCCTCCCAAGGGAAAGAAGTAACAACAAATGCAAACAAGCCATTTCACCATCCTTGAAAGGGTAAATTCGATCATTCCTTGGGTTGTAGCCCAAGCAACTTGCCTTGGGGTGCCACCCAAGGAAAGATGGGTGCAAAATAGGGTTTAGAGTTATATAATTTGGGTGCAAAGTAGGGAAAGGCAAGTTGCCTTAAGAGGCATCATAGAGGGCACCCCTTGAAAGAGGTGTTTGGCATCCAGGATATTTCGGGATGGGGTTCCATCCGGACGTTTTGTTGCCAGGATGGAGCTAGTTGTGAATGTACGCCATCCCTCGAAATTGGACTAGCGGCATCCCTCGAAATAGGAGGAGATTTCCTGGAAAAGAATGAGTTTTTTTTCCTTTTTTATATTAAATAATGATTAATAAATTTAAATTAAGTTAATTATATAGTATATGATATAGTCATATCCGACAGGACACATGTCATGGATCCCACATAAGAGCAAAACTGTCACTTCGCAGAATCTCTGACGTCCATCCGGCTAAATCTGGGTCGGACGCCTGTCATCATCCCAACCCTCCATATATGCTGACCCTAAAAACCGACCGGAATCATTCCCCCTGGATAGGAGGACAAGAGCAGGCATGGGACATTAATGTCAAGGGAATAAAGTACATAATGGATTTTTTTTTTTCTGAGCAAAAAATCTGGCTTAGAAGACCAAATGTCATAACTCCCCTTGACACCGGATGGGAAACCAGTTGAAAAACAACCATCCCACTTACTCTGACAATTTCCCTCCCCCCACTTGCCCAACTAGTGGATAAGTTATTTTCCCACCCCCTCAAAAACCTTACATAAAGAAGGGAGGTGGAAGATCCAAAGGTAAGAAAAAATTGAGCCAAGAAACCTTCTCCTTTCTCTCAAAAATACTACACTAACTTGACTGTCGGAGTTGAATCCGGGCGAAAGGCCCACTCAAGTCGATTTTCTTCTCCCGTGCACTTTTTCTCTTGTCATCCAGAAGAGCAAAATCACTCTTCGCCATCAGCTATATGAGTCCGTACCAAATTAAAATACAAATCTCAACCGTTGATTTGAATCGGATTTGATCTCGAGGGAAAGCCGGTTTTCAGCACCCACAGTTTGGCGCCGTCTTTGGTGTCTCTTACAAAAAGTCAAATGACAACAACCAGAAGGTCAACCCGTATTCAAGAACAAGGAGGGGGAAATAACGACGCTAACATCCCCGGCGAAACACAAGAGGTGAGGGAAAATCCACCAAGATTGCCAGAACATCCCCAGGAGGAAAACATCCATGAATGATATCAAAACATGGAATGACGCCTGGAACAACTAGATCAAGTTGTTCAAACTTTACGCCATCCGCCCCAAGGAACCCAACCCCCCCAAACTGTTCCGCCCGCTCCTCCGGCAGCTTCAATAAGTAAGGGAAGATCCAACGCCCACACACCCAGGGAGAGGAGGCCAAGGGAAGGATGTAGAGAAAGAACCCTCTTCTCCGACAGCTCAGAACCACCTTCGGTTCGCCGACGTAATCGTGCCCCCTCAAGAACCCAACAATACATCTCGTCTTACGACTGGCGAACCCCGCTATATACCCCACTCCGCGGAAGAGAAGAACCAGAGAGGTATGCACCCCAAGTAATTTCTCCTTTCATTTGTGAAATACTAGAAGAGCATGTTCCAGATAGCTTTAGGCCACCCCCCGTGCCCATGTACGACGGCAAAACCGACCCCTCCCATCACTTGAAGTATTTTTGGTCAGCAATGCTCTTTTCCAGAACAACCGAAGCCCGCATGTGCAGGACTTTTGCGGCCACGTTGGAAGGAGCAGCCCAAGATTGGTTCGTCGGCCTTCCTACTAGCACAGTCCCCTCTTTTCAGGTATTGGCGGATCTCTTCTTTACCCATTTTGCCAGTTACTCCAAACAGAAGAAGATACCTTCCACTCTCATGCTAGTCAAGTAGCGTAAAGGAGAGAGCCTTAAGTTGTACCTTGACCGATTTACTGATGAAGCATCAAACGTTGCCGACCTCACCCCCTGGATGATTGTTACTATTCTGATGGAGGGACTCCTCAATTCTTCATTCCGTTTCTCACAAACGTTGGAACCACCAAAGAGCATGCTTGATCTCCTGACCCATGCCCAGAAATACATCAATTCTGAGATCCACGCTGGGTTGGGAAGAAGAGGCTCAAGGAAGACTAAAGAAGAACAAACAAAAAGCTCCCTCCAACTCTTGAAAGAACCTGCAGAGAAGTCCGATAGGAAAAGCCGCAAGGGAAAGGCAACAGAGGTCGAGAACCACATACCTGCGCCCAGGATAGCAAGCCCTTCAACCATGTAACACCCCAAAGGTAAGAAAAATAGTAAGGTACGAACACCATACCCCCCTCAACCAGACCTGAAGCCACATTCTGATTCAGATTCAAGACAAAAAGATCTTAACATAGCCTGAGCCTAATCCAGACCTCTGGAAAAACAGCAAGAGGTACTGCAACTTTCATCGAGTCCGAGGCCACGACACGGAAGAATGCACCCACCTGATGAACGCCATTGAAGATGTTGTCAGAAGAGGTAAACTCGAATAGCACATTCACTAAGACTAAAAGGAAAATGGGCCCTCACCTCCAAACCTTAACGAGGCAGGATGAGAAATTGTAGGCTACATCAGTGGCGGACCCGGATGTGGTAGAGAAAGTACATCCTCCAGGAAGAGCTACGCTCGAATGATTAGGGCTACTGAAGAAAGACAAACTCTGAAGAGACTATGACCTGCACCACCCATCATCTTCTATGACAAAGAAACCAGAAGGGTCCGCCACCCTCATGACGATGCTTTAGTCGTCGCCATCATTATCTCCAATTTCGAGATGAGAAGCGTTCTCATCGATAGCGGGAAACTTACTTCAAGTCAAATCCAGTCTAGAGATAATGATGAGAACTCTTCTCATCTCAAAATTGGAGATAAGAAGAAGTTTTGCCCCGGAAAGACAAAAGACAGCGGAAGAAGAGGTTGCCGAACTTATAAAGGCAGGGTTCATTCCAGAGGTAAGTTACTTGGAATGGCTAGCAATGTAGTCCTAGTCAAGAAACCATCCTGTAAATGGAGAATGTGTATTGACTTTACGGATTTAAATAAAGCCTGTCCCGAAGACTCTTTCCCTTTGCCCTCGATCGACGACCTTGTGGATTCCACAGCAGGGCATGATATGTTAAGCTTCCTAAATGCATTCTTAGGCTACAACTAGGTTGAAATGGCTGAAATTGATGAGGAAAAAACTTCGTTCATCACCAGTAAAGGAACTTATTGCTACAGAGTAATGCCCTTTGGTCTGAAAAACGCTGGAGCAACGTTCCAAAGATTGGTAAATAAAGTCTTCCAAAAACAAATCGGGAGAAATGTCGAAGCTTATGTAGATGATATCCTAGTAAAAAGCGAAAAAATAGAGGACCACTTTGCTGACCTCAAAAAAGCCTTTCAATCCCTTCGGGCTATGGGATGCACCACAACCCAAGTAAATGCGCCTTCGGCGTTCGTTCTGAAAAATTCTTGGGGTTCATGCTGACCCAAAGGGGGATAGAAGTGAATCCAGAAAAAATCAAAGCCATCCTTGAAATGGGGTCACCAAAAACCCTTGAAGAAATTCAAAGGCTTAATGGTCTGCCGATGGCCCTTGGACGATTCATCTCAAAAGCTGGAGAGACAAACCTTCCTTTCTTTCAAGCACTACGAAGAGCACAAAAAATGAAGCGGAATGAAGGGTGCGAAAAAGCCCTCGGACAGCCCGGTCACCATTACTACTAGCCAAACCCCAAAACGGAGAAAAACTCTATATATACCTATCTACTACCACCCAAGCGGTCAGTGCAGTCCTTTTGAAAGAAGAAGGACGAATTCAAAAACCCATCTATTACACAAGTAAAGTCCTCAACGACTCAGAAACTAGATATCTCCCCCTCGAGAAGTTGGCCTTCGCCCTCATCCCCTCAGCTCTAAGACTGAGACCTTATTTTCAGGCACACAAAATTACTTTCTAACCGATCAGCCTCTAAAACAAGTTCTCCATCGGCCAAATACCTCTGGAAGGTTGGCCAAGTGGGTTATAGAACTGGGAGAATTCGAACTTGACTATAAACCACGGACCACAATCAAAGCCCAAGTTCTGGCTGATTTCATCGTGGAATTAATCGCTTAGGAAGACGAAGGTCAAACACCCACGGAGGATCTGAGAAAAGGTAAATCTGAATCCCCCCAATGGACCCTACACGTGGACAGATCCGCCATTGAGGAAAAGGTAGGAGTAGGATTGGCCTTACGCTCCCCCTCCAGGTGGCAAACCGCCATAGTTCAGAAATTTCAGTTCAAAGCAACCAACAATAACGCCGAATACGAAGCCCTCATCGCAGGATTACGATTAGCCCGAGGTCTCGGAATTCAAAACCTACACACTTATTCCAACTCACAACTTATCGTCGGGCACCCTATGGGAGAATTCGAGGCTAAAGAAAAAAACATGATCAAATATAAAGACATAATCAGAAAGATCGTCCCAAGCTTCGCTCATTTCCAGATCATCAAAATCCCTAGGGCTCAGAATGAAGAAGCCGATCTCTTATCCAGAAAAGCCACTTCATTAAATAAAGAAACAAGTCAATCCTTCAACCTCTAATACCTCAACAAAGAGACAATCGAAAATCAACCATAAGAAGAAATACAAGACATCAAAGAAGAAGTATCCTGGATAAATTCGATCAAACACTACCTACAAAGCGGGCTTCTCCCAACTGACAGAAGTCAGCTCGTTACGGGATTATAAATGGTTGCCTATATAAACGGTCATACACGCAACCCTTCCTATGATGCTTGTGACCAACAGAGGCCAATTACGGTTTATGAGAAATCCATGAAGGCATCGGTGGAGATCATTTAGGAGGCAAAGCCCTAAGTCACAAAGTCCTCCGATAAGGGTACTACTGGCCAACACTAGCTCGAGAAGCAATGGAATTCATCAGGAAATACAATGCGTGTCAACGCCACTCAAAAATCCAACGACGACCACCAACGCTCCTTACTCCGGTTATAAGCCCGAGGCCTTTGGCCCTATAGGGAGTCGATCTCCTGGGTCACTTCCCTACATCGACTCGACAAATGAAATTCTTAATCGTCGCGATTGATTACTTCACCAAGTGGGTAGAAGCAGAACCCATGGCTACAATAACAGAAAAAGCCTACCAAGGATTTCTATGGCGGACAATCGTTTGTTGATTTGGAATCCCAGTGGCCTTCATCAACGATAACGGACGACAGTTTGACAATCGAGCCTTCAAAAGTTTCTATTCCGAGGTAGGAATTGAATCCAGACTCACCTCAGTAACCCATCCTCAAGCAAATGTACCAAGTAGAGGTAACGAATAGGACCCTGCTCCAAACACTTAAGGCTAGAGTTCTCAGAGATGGGACCAATTGGGTAGAAGAGATCCCAAGCGCATTATGGGCATATCGAACGACCAACCGAACTTCGACGGGAGAAACTCCTTTTTCCCTTACATACGACACTGAAGCTGTCATCCCAGCTGAATAGGAATGCCAACTATAAGAACACTAACCTTCTCCCCCGAAACTAATGAAGAAAGACTCTGATCAGAACTCGACCTCCTTGAAGAAATAAGAGAAGCCGTGGAAGCAACTGCCGCAGCATACCGTCAGAGGGTGAAGAGATTTTACGATTTCCGAGTGAAAGAGGTTTACTTCCAAATTGGGACTTAGTCCTACGAGAGAACGAATTCCAAAGCAACAAAAGCCTAACAGGAAAACTTATTCCAAACTGTGAAGGTCTGTATATTGTAAACAAAATAGTCTGGAAGGGAACCTATTAGCTAGCTAATGTAGAAGGGAAACTCCTCAAGCGACCCTATCATGCTGAACATCTGCGACGCTATTACCAATAAAAGAGGAAGATCTGTGGTTATACAAAAAAGTTAGAGGCCCGCTTAAAAGTCCATATAGATCCAAATCAAAAATCTCGATCAAAACTTTCCGGCCATATCCAAGGCAAAAACCTAGATCAAAAATTCCTAGACAAATCCGAGACAAAAATCCTCGATTTAAAAGAAATAAAAAAAGTCCGACTACAGGGCCGAGACAAAAACCTCGTTGGAAGCCTCTCCCACAGAACTAAAAGAAGAAGGGCCTGAGCTAAAAGGAAAAAGGCCGAATCAAGTACTACATCAAGAAAAACGCTTCAAAGGGGGGGGGGGGGGGGGGCTTCAAAAGGTCACTAAGACCAAAAACCAGAAAATAAATCATCCCCAAAATGAAGGTTCGAGCTTCTCATTCCAACACCTTTAAGTTAAATTACAAAACAATGACATGTAAAAAACCATAACAACATGAACAAAGGACCACATACAAACTAAATGAAAAAAATAAAAGATACACACCCCCCATATCCACTTCGGTGCCTTCACCCAGAAGAGGATCTTCATTTCCGGTGGGATCACTTGGAAGAATATTCTCGCTTCTAGCTAGAACATTCACGCTTTGTCGTTTACCCCTCAATTTTTCATAAAACTTCAACACAGAGGGAAGCCCCATAGATAGAACGTCCATAGCAGGATCATGATAGGCGACAATTTGAACGATTGAATAGAGTTTAGTCGCCGCATCTTTTCTCTCCTCCCTAAGTCGTAACACTTCCGATTGGAGCTCAACTACTTGATTTTCAAAATCCTTTATATCTTGCTGAGCTGATTTCAGAACCTCTCTCTCCGAAGCTAAGTCCTTCGTAAGACCATCCTTTTCCCCCTTTACATTTTCAAGCTCGCCCTAAACGAGGGTGAGGGAGTTAGTCTTAGATATCAAGTCTTTAGAGACTTTACTTTTCTCCTCTCGAAGAGACTTAAGCTCTTTTTCCAAACCCGCCACCTCGCCATGAAGATTTTTTTCATTCGCTTCAACAGCTCGCAGCGAATCTTGATAGAGAGACGATTTCTCCAAAAGATCGTCTTTCTCTTTCCCACCGAAGCTAATTTCTCTAGAAGCTCATTCTTCTCCCCATTAACCCAATCAAACGCCTTACCAGCCCTCTCCTTCTCTTCCTTAAGCTGACCAGAGAAGGTCTCCAAAGTAGAAACCCTAGCCTTTAGACGAACGACTTCCGCAGTATCCTCCTGAAGAAGGTGACGGCGCGATCCGCCCAATGGATAGTCTAGGTTGATTGAAAATAACTAATGAGTCGATAAACAAAAAATAATAAATAAAAGTTTGATAGAGACTTTGTTCTTACCATAGCAGCCGAAAGGAGGAGTTGAATAGCAACCTCCTCTCTCCCGGCCTCCAATAGCTTAATAACATTTTCCGACCGCACGGCTTCTAACATTGCCACCATGGCTACATGATCCCGGAAAAGAAAGTCATTCGAAGAAGACCCTTTTCAATGGTCGATGAACCCTTCCGAACCTCCCCACCGTTTTGTAGGGAAAGGTTGGTGGCAGATATTTGGTCTAATTTGTCTCAGAATTCTACTTCTGCCACCACCCGCTGAAAAAAGAGAATTCCTAATTGTCATAAAGTAGAGTCATCAACCCAAAATTGTCCCTTTCCTAAAAAACCTAGGGACATCGGCTTTACCTCCCTGGGAACATCAGCAACTACGAGAGGAGTAACAATCGATCTCGACACAGCAACGGCAGGAACGGAACACTCTAAGGGACGAGGAGGCAACCCTTCCATCAGAGTTTCCCGCACAGCGCGCACGGCTTTCGCATAACTTAGCTCAAAGCCCCAGTATCCTCTAGGGAAGAAGAACCACCGAAAAAGGAAGGGACCGGAACCGGCAGATCGGAAGGGACCTCCTGGCCTGGCAGATCCACCCGGTTTTTCTTGGTTCCCCGACCCAATTCATCCCCGGACCCACCCTTCTTTTTCTCCTCCTTCTTCTTGGGGAGCTCTGCTGCAGAATCAATCCTGGCTCTCTTAGCCTCGGAAGGACCCTCATCTTTCCTCCCCTCCTTTTTCCTCTTTTTCTTCTCTTCCTTGGAAGTACGCTTTCCCCTTTTTCTCTTTCCTAGACCCGCCCTCTTTCTTTTTCCTCCCCCGCATAGAAGGAACTTGGACAACGCCTTCAAGATCTGTAAGGAGACCCTCCGCAAGTTCCAAATCTTGCATTCATTCACCTACGAAACAAGAATGCCAATAACTCGTTACGACCAAAACCCAAAAAACTCACAGAACATAGATATAAGTGAACCCTACCAGTAGCTAAAGACAAGAGACATTTTTGAAGGTTTTTCGTCATCAAGTAGGTATCCACCGAAACCCTATAAACTCCTTTAAACTTTTCAAACTTAGGCTTCTCGTTAGCCGTCATCCCCTCGTCACAAGCATTGTCCGTCTGAGGAACTTCCCATTTGGTCTGGACGTCCCACCCAGATTTGCATTTTATAAAAAAGAATTTACTCTTCCACCGTTTGATGAAAGAAGGAACCTTACCTAAGAACTTCTTATAACGAGCCGAGAAGAAATACCTGTCGGTATCCGGCTCAGGATACAAACTGAACAAAAGACGAAACCAACGCACGATCAGTTTTACACCATAATTATTAAGAACTATAACAAACCCACTAAGCAGTCTCTATGAATTTAGAGTCAACTGAGAGGGGCATAGCTAATTATAATCTAGGATCTCCTTAAAAATGTTAGGAAATGGGAGCCTAAGACCTCCTAACAAAGCATCCTGATAGATAGCTATTTCACCCTCCCTAGGGGAATTAGCTCGCTCCCTAGAATAGGGTTCCCTAATCGAGAAAAGAGATTAGTCAATTTGATAAAGATCTACTAAACAACCTATATCATCCTTGTTAAGGATGCTTAAAAAGGCATCAGACCCCCCACCCTTTATTCTAGAAGACGCTGGATGGACTCTCAAACCTCGAATCAAGGGCCCCTAGGTCTACTTGGGATGTGAAAAGGAAGGGATGAAGTGGAATCGTAAGGAGATGGAGACGCATTTAAGAAGCGTAAGAATCATAAGAAGAGCCAAAAGAAAGCGAAGCCCTAGAATCCATAGGATTAATCTACATTACCTTAATAGAAAGCTTCAACAAGCAAAGAACGCTACCAAACTGTGGATCACGGAGAAGAAGACAAAGTACTGGAGGTGCAAGAGAGAAAATCGCGAGGATTCAAAATGAAATAAACCCTCAATCCATGTTCAAAAAACAAAAAGATAAGAAGCCCAACCGTCGGATCAAATGAATATCCCCAAAATCGGACCGTTAAAGCAACTATCCCTCAAATCAAGCCGTCTAAGCAAACGTCACTCCAAATCAAACCGTCAAAACAAAAGTAATTAATTTTGTACGAACGGCCAAGATCTCTCTCCTAGGCGGCGGCTTACCAAATATCTGACACGATGAGAATAGGTTATCGCGCCCATCATCACCTTGACCAACACGCACCGCGCCACTCCTCAACATAAATGCGGAATAGTGTCCAAGACAAGAATTATGGATCAATTATTCCCCTTTACCCAGGATCAGAACCTTGCCCGTTTTCCAAAAAATAAAATAAGTAATGAAGCGAAAATAAAGGAACGATTTCCATTATTTTACCGATTGAAAAATAAAGATGAGAACATTGAGACTAGTTATATACACGATTAGGACTGAAAAGGTCACCAAATGACTACTCACAAAAAACACAAAGAAGACATAAAATTCATCCTAGCCCAAAGGTTCGTCCGACCCATCTTCTTCCTCCTCGCTGCCATCATCACTAAAAATGACTGCCTGATGAAAGGAACGAGCAGAAAAAGCCCATTCCTTCAGACATTTGTTTCTTCCAAAAATAGTCACTCGGAAATGAACGCCTCTAGTATACTAAAAAACCATGAGGTCCCTCACCTCCATGTGATGGTCAACCCAAAAAGTCCTACCATCCATTTTCAAACCACATTTCCCCCAGAACCTCATTTCTAACCAAAGAGACGGTCCATAAGTGTCCTCTAAGACCTTCCAAAACCACGTTCCAAGCCACCACTTGGCTCAGAATTTCGTGAAATGCCGACAAAATTTTTAGTCGGTCGATAGGACCCCTCAAACCAAATGATCTATAGAAAGAAGGATATGCCATAGAATCCTATTTTTTGGTACAAACAAAAGATGAAAATATTTAACCTTCCCAGGCCCCCTTATAAACACAATTCCTTTGAACCCCTAGCAACTCCTCAGGAACTTTTTATGACGCCTCGAATAAAAGCATTAATCGCTTCCCCAAAAATTACTCATGAAAACGACGTCTCGGAAAAACCCTCAATCCCTTTGAAAACTACCCATGACTCCTTGAATAAAGGCATTGACCACACATTTCTTAAGAAAGACATTTAAGGTACCTAGATTTTGGAAAAAAATACATAAAGAGACAAGATGAATGCATTGAACCACTAATTTTATTTAGGAAGGGATTATCAATAACAGACTATTATACAAACTTAAAAAAGAGGGGAAGGGGGAAGGACGAAACAAAGGATCTTAAGAATACACAAAAAGTTCACACCTCCTTGAACTTAAACCAAACACACAGAGGACCCAGAAGTAACACTAGGGCCCCCACTATCCCCACTACCCTCACTATGACCAGGAGCTTCCTCCCAACCCCGAGGGCGGACATCAGGGTCCACTTTCTTCCGACAGAAGACCATCCCAAATACTTCTACTTCGAAGTTTATATCCCAAGATAAGTAAAAATCAAAAAATCCCCTCAGCCAAGGAATGGTCAAGATGAAAGTTCCACCATCCCCGGCAAACCGCATTTCGTCTAAATCTCCATCTATGTTGAGTAGGACATTCCAAACACAACTATTCGGACCTATAAGATTCACCACTCTTGATCCGAGCGCTCCCAAATGTTCATAAAAGGTGATAAGAATTCTCAAAAATGAACGGAAACACTAGGAAGAAATGCCTTAAGGAAAGACAAACGAGGAGGAAAAGCCATATCAAAAACCAGAAAGGGAGACCAACAAATCATCCTCATTCCCAAAACAACATATATATATATATATAGACAGTGTTTTATCCAAGATAAGATTATTACAGAAATAAAACTTAAAAACATCTGGACCTCAATTTAATACAATGACAAGACCACATGTGCCTCCAAATTAAGACCAACAGGTGTTTATCAAGTACCACAACACCCTGACTAAGTTTCCTCCCCGGAGCTAGCGCCTAAGTTTATAGGCTAGGCGAATAGACGTTGATATTAATATATGGAAGATTCGCGGCAAGACGTAATGCTTGTCTCTGAGACAACTGAAACAAACCCCAGTTTATTTATCATTCAGACTCAAACACAAGAATACTTGGAGGACTAATGATATAGTCATATCCAGCCCGACACATGTCATGGATCCCACATAAGAGCAAAACCGCCACTTTGCAGAATCCCTAACAACCACCCCGCTAAATCTGGGTCGGATGCTTGTCATCATCCCAACCCTCCATATATACTAACCCTAAAAACCGATCGGAATCAATCCCCCTGGACAGGAGGGCAAGAGCAGGCATGGGAAATTAATGACAAGGGAATAACGTACATATAAAATCTGTTTTCCTAGCAAAAGATCTGGCTTAGAAGACCAAACGTCATAAGTCCCCCTAACACCGGATGCGAAGCTAGTTGAAAAACAACCATTCCACTTGCTCTGACAATTCTCCTCCCCCAACTTGCCCAACCAATGGATAAGATATTTCCCATAGCCTAAAAAACATTATATAAAGAAGGGAGGTGGAAGATCCAAAGGTAAGATAAAATTGAGCCAAGAAACCCTCTCCTTTTCTCTCCAAAATACTCCACTAACTTGATCGTCGGAGTTGAATCCAGGCGAAAGGCCCACCCTCGTCGATTTTCTTCTCCCATGCAGTTTTTCTCCTATCATCCAGAAGAGCAAGATCACTCTTCACCATCAGCTGTAAGAGTCCCTACCAAATCAAAATACAAATCTCAACCGTTGATCTGAATCGGATCTGATCCCGAGGAAAAGCCGATTTTCTGCACCAACAATATATTTTTATTATGTTAGTGTTGAAATTGGTTTTCCCTTGAGATAGGGTTTGATCTCACACCAACGGTTGAATTAATTTGTTTGTTTTTAGAGAGTAGATTACGGAAAAAGGAGAAGGAGATCATCCAAGCATACAAGGAAAGACCAGATTTACATGGAAAACTCCATGAAATCGGAGAAAAACCACAACGCTCAATATGAGCAAATCTACTAGAGTGTTTTTCATTACAAGGATCAGGAATTAGAAAGAAACGATAGATTCATTGGAGAAGGCATGGAGGAGAGAGAGAGAGAGAGAGAGAGAGAGAGAGAGAGAGAGAGAGAGAGAGAGAGCTCATAGGTCAAAGAATGGCAAAAAAAAATCCCCTCAAATGGTTCTCTCAATTTCCTTTTGTAGTTCCTGGTTGTTTACTTTCTAAGTTTCCTCCCACTTGTCCACTTGTGTGCCAGATAGATGCCAACTAGGTTCTAGCTTGGTGCCAACTAGGTCACCAGCCAGGTTCTAGTTGGACGCTAGGTAGATTGCCAGCGAGGCGCTAGTAGGAAGATCTTTAGGATGATTTGCCGAGCTTCTAGAAACTTCTTGATGTTCTTTGCTGTTCATTCTTTGTAGGTATCTTCTAAGCGCGGGGTTGTGCTTAGAAGATACCTTGGGTCAGACCGAGTGTTGCATTTGCAGGCCATGGCTTCGAAATTAGCAATGTAGGTCGAGCTTTAGTGAGGTAGGCCGAGTGATGGCGAACCAAGATTCCTTTATGTGAGCACTATGACCTCTTTTACTGTTACAAGTGGCTTCATTGTTTAGGGATTAGGTTTAGGTGGATAACGGCTTGCAACTATTCCACGTGTTTGTCAGGATGGAGGTCACGTGTCCTCCTGATTTCATCCCACAGTATTAATTTTCAATTTGACAAGCATGAATTAAGATTTTATGAAAATTCCCTGAGTTTTGGAAATCATTTCATGCATATTGATAGATCTCCAGTTGGGGATAGATTCCTCCTTCAGAATTCATACACAATAATTTAGTAACAGAAAAAAGAAATAGATACAGAACTAGATGAACTACACTCTATTGATTTACTTTCCTGAACCAGTGGTAGTTCTTAAAGGGCCAGAGAGTACTGCATTAGGTTAGGGAAAGGGTGATTTATAACTCTGATTTTTATTACCGAACTATCTATTTTAAAGCCTTTTGTTTTCATGAAATTAAAACCCCCTTTCCATACTCTTAGAGTCTAGTGTACCTATATGTATTTTTATCTTCAGTTATTTTTGCATGCCCGGTTTTAATTATTACAATTTTATTTTGATATACGGGTATAGTTTATACCCGGTAGTAATGTTCCTAGATCAGTAAGCTCATCTAGCTCAGCCCCCTTTTCATGATATTTTTATGCAGGCGATAGACAGGAGTCCGGGTAGAAGATTTTATCTACTCGCGAGTTTATGTAAGGAGTATCTGTAGCTGGCTCTGACTCCTAGATGTGCTTTATTATGTTGTTGTTGTTGCGTATTTAGGAGAGAGTGGAACTCCTAATTAAGAGACATATGTATGTTATATCAGTATTTTATTTGAGGATGTATTATGACTAGATTATTTCTTGTGTATGACATTATGATGTCCTATCTTATGGGATTTCATACATATTATAGTTTCAGTTAGACAGCCTTAGGCTCAGGGTTCACCCCTTGACCTGGCTGGTGTGAAATGTGTCCCCTAATTCGGAGATGGGGTGTTACATGTAGTTTTCGGTCATCGGTCGGCTCGAAGAGCTAAGTAATGAGTTCTTTGGGTTTGGTTGTGATCTATCGGTGAAGTAGGAAAAAATGACGGGCTTTGGATGGTATTACGAAGTCCGACATTGGCGTAGGGGCCGGTGTGTGGTCAAAACTTCTAGGAGTGTTTCCATATTACGGGCCAAGTGAATTTGACTGTGGAATATCGTATCTAGGGTTAGAGCATGTATTTAATGCTAAGTGATCATTTATCTTCTGGTGTGGTTCGCAAGAAACAACGTTTGAACAAAGGTATGGTGTGGAGGGATGTGCGTAATGATGGGCACATCTTCCACTTTCCATGTGCCATGCATCCACTATGTGTTTATTTTGTTGGATGATCTGGACCATCGAAGCGTGATCCACGTGTCACGTCCTAGTTATGCACCGTTTTGCGGATCAAACTTAGCCATTGAAACTGATTTGGTCGTTTAGGTATTGTGCATGAAATCATCTCCGCCATTTCAAAAAGGAAAAATTATGAGTTCTTCTTCACTTCGTCTGCTAGATTTCAAAAGTATTTTCGCGGATTATCGTCTCCTCCATTGGTGCTTCTGCTTTCACTGTCTTTTCTTTTGTCAAGGTATAGAAAACACTCCCAAAATTCCCTATGTTTCTCTTCCTTCTGCTTTGCCGTCATCTCCGGTCTGTAAGGTTAATCCGTCATCTTCGAAAGAGCCTAAACATGGTTCTGTTACTTTTCCAAACACCTTGTCGTCTCCCGAGATTGAGTCCATGGTTAAGCATTATATGATTTCCTCTCTTCGCCTTTCTTATTAGGTTCCCAATTCTTTTGAACATGCTAGCTCCCTCTTACATAAAGGAGAGATAGCTATCTATTATGACGCTTTGCTAGGAGGTCTTAGGTTGCCTTTTCTTATTATTTTCCAGGACATTCTTTGTCAATACCATATATGTCCTTCATAGTTGTCCCCAAATTCATTGAGATTGCTTTACGGATTTGTGATGGTTTTAAGTCATTGCGATGTAGTACCGTCTGTGCACTGGTTCGATCTTCTTTTTCGCTTGAATCAAGACTCCAATATTGATTGGTACTTTTTCTTCTCTCGAAAGAGGAGACAGTTTTTGGTCCCGTTCCTTCCTCTATCAAACATTGGAAGAGTAAAATTTTCTTTTTGTCGAGTGAGGTGGAATTGGGTATTTTGACCGAATGGGGTATCTCTCTGACTACTATCACGAGTAAGGAGAAGATGACCACCGAGGAGAATAACAAACATGAGATCTTTAGGAATTTTTCTGCCATTTCTATTGATTATTATTAGGCATAAAGCCACTAATGGTCCCTGTACTTTATCACTTTGTTCAATTGCTTCCCTGTACTTTAAAAATTTTCAATACTGTCCCCGCACTTTATGTATTTTGTTCAATAAAATCCATGGTGCTGACGTGGCAGCACATTTGGCATATGAGTGAAATACACCCTATTTTTCAGATTTTTTTATTTCCAGCTAGCCATATTTTGTTGACGTGGTTGTATACACGAGCGTATATGATGATGTGGCTTACCACGTCAGTAATTATTTATTTTATCAAAAAAAAGTGGGTTATATAGGTGCTGACGTGGCAGCATGCCAAGCCAACAATTTTTTTTCGTTAAAAAAAATGGTTGGCCACATAAGCAAAGGACTTATAAGGGATCTGGGCTGAGAGTCATTGAGAGAGCCCCACTAGCCCAACCAGTGTTCCCCACTACCCTTAGGGCATTCTCACGCCGTGGTCCCCTTCCTAGGTGGTGGTCCCCAACGCTCTTCCCTGGTAGTCGAGAAGGTTTCCCACCCTTCGTGTGCTTGATTTCCTATCCACCGGTCTGCATCCTGACTCTAAGAGTTCAATACGGTATTGCGCAAAGGGAGAATTTCGCAGGTATATCTCATAAAAAAACTTCTTTCTAATAAGGTGTTTCTTTTCCTTAGATGATTAATTAAGATAGAACCTTGATGGTTTTTAGGTAGAGCTATGAATATTTCTCTTCAGGCTAAAGTTTGGATTTTTGGGAAACCCTAGAAATCAGAGGATGGTTTTTAGGCACTATAGGCATTTAGAGTCACAATGGTTGGTTGTTTGTGCTAAAACCAAAGCTATATATGAGATAATGTCTGTTTATATCAAAAAAATAATAAATAAATGTCTCAAGGGCCAAAAAGAAATATTTCATGGCTCTAAATTTAAATGAAATGTTTATTTTGAAATCAAAATATTTCAAAATAAAAAAAATATATATCCTGTCATATTTTAAGATAGCGCGAGAAAACACATCTCGAGGCGATCTTAAATCCCAAAATTGCCTCTGAGAACATATCTCGAGGCAAACACAAATTCCAAAATTGCCCCTGAGAACATATCTCGAGGCAAATGCAAATTACAAAATTACCCCTGAGAATATATCTCGAGGCAATCTCAAACTCCAAGATGCCCGATAACACATATCTCGAGGCAACCTCAAAATCCCAAAATCGCCCCTGAGAACATGTCTCGAGGCGACCTCAAATTTCAAAATAGCCCGAGAATACATATCTCGAGGCGATCTCAAATTTCAAGATAGCCTGAGAACACATATTTCGAGGCAATCTAAAAAAAAATGCAAATCCCAAGACCATCCAAGGGAACAGATCACGAGGCAAATCCCAAGAAAATCCGAAGGAATAAATCCCGAGGCAAATTCAAGATAAAATAAATAAATCAATCAAAGTTTAAATTAAAAAAAAATGGATTTGATCTCATCTTGTTGACCCGGTTTATCTCCATGATAATTTAAATTTTAAAACAAAAAAATAAATAAATATTTGATATTATCCAGCTTGAGATAAAATCAAATTGGGATGTTAAATTTTAAATATCGGATATCATGTTGGATGAGGATCCTGGTCTATAAAAAGGGAATATTGAGATGAAAAAAAAAGAGGGGAAAAAGGTAGCAGAAGATCAAGACCCCTCCTCCCATATTTTTCATCATGTTGTTCTTTTGCCACATGGTCTTCGGCCTCTCCCTTGTGGATGCCGTTGACGCCAGTCTTCACCAAACCGTCAGGGCTCCCTTGTGGACGCCGTTGCTGCTGCCTCTGTCGTCTTCGGCCTCTCCCTTGCGGATGCCGTTGACGCCAGTCTTCACCAAATCGTAGAGCCACCCTTGTGGGGCTATTACCGCCATCTAGCCACCGTTGTGGGGCTAATGTTATTGGTGGGGCTATTGACGTTGCTAAGCCACCCTTGTGGGGTTATTGTTGCTGTCGAACTATTCTTGTGGGGGATGTTGCTATCGAACCACTGCCGCCAAAACCCTAAAAAAAATAATAAAAGAATAAAAAAATAAAATTAAAAAAAAAAGAAAAAAAGAAGAGAGAAAAATAAAACAAAGAGAGGGGCGGCGAAACAAGAAGAAAAAAATCTAAAAATAAAGAAAAAGGAAAAGCGAGATCCCGGCTGCTACCAGAGAGAAAAGCAGATTATCTACATAAATATATTATATAACCTTATTCTCCAGAAGATCGCCCAAAAGCCAGTCAGTGGAATATATATATATATATATATATATATATATATATATATATATATATATATATATATATATATATATATATATATCATCTTGCAAACAAGAAGACAAAAGGCCTCCATCATCCGTTGATAGCGTGAAACGCCCTTCGGTGACCGCGACCGGAAGACCTCCTCCAACGACGGGACAAAGCCGGATAAAAAAAGGCAGGGCTCTCCTTTTTATCTCTCAATAAAGCACACTCGGAGCTCCATTGACAATCGCTCTCTGGTGATCGATCTCCGCCCGGCGTGAAGAACGCCAAGTAAGTAACAATTGGAAAAGAAAGGGGAACGATTGAGAGGGAACCCTAGAAATCCTCTTCATGGAGCCATGGAATCGTCAAGAATAGATCTGCATGTCCGGGTCCTCATTCGTCAGAAAATGAAGCTCCTTCGCCACCTTTGCAAGAATGGAACACTCTTGTTCAAGATGTGGGCCATGTCGAATTGCCAAAGATTGCAAAGAGATGATGTTTTCTTCTTCTCTCGTCACGCCCATGGGATGTGTAAATTCATACAGGTCATTTGGGATGTTTGTCTTCTATTCTAATAATTAGAAGCAACAAGCTGCTATGATCACGTGTTTTAAAAATGTTTATGTAAATTAATGCAATATTTTTTTCGGTTTCTCACCGAAAGTTGAAGTCTGAATAACTTGTATATTACAAAAATGCCTGAGAGGTACGGTTTATGCTCAATGGTGATTAGGATAGATGGATGTTATGAGAATAATGCCCATGGATTGGTCTTTGTTAGCAATGACAATGTTGTGAAGATAACTATGTAAAATAAGGGGATTAGGGAGATCTTCAAAGCTATTTAAGAGGTTTTAAAAAAAATGCAGAATAGTTTTGAAAATATCTTGCAAGGATTGTTCAATGCATTGCCTTCAATTGGGTTGAATATATGCAGCATTATGTAATAT
This sequence comes from Dioscorea zingiberensis, assembly GCA_026586065.1. Lineage (NCBI taxonomy): Eukaryota > Viridiplantae > Streptophyta > Magnoliopsida > Dioscoreales > Dioscoreaceae > Dioscorea > Dioscorea zingiberensis. The sequence goes on along the minus strand of CM048821.1, from coordinate 39,180,988 downwards.
GGACACTTTGCCCAGCTTTCAAATTCCTCATTTTCACAAATCAAAACAAAAAACAAAAACAAATTGCAGTGATTATTTCTGTCGGCCCAGCATTTTCATATATGCATCAAATGAAAGAAATTTATTACTTGCAAATTAAGAAATAGAATCCTCTTGAGCCATTTCCGAAAATATCCGATGAGATTCATGCACTGTATCAATGGTTCATCATGCAACATGGATATTCTTCATGGCAAAAGGCAATCAACCAACCAAAGAACTACTTCCAAGTATAAGGATGGAATTTAATGTTGTTGAACTAGGAGGTCATCACTATGATTGTCATAAAAATCAATGCTGCAAAACAAAGAAGGAAGAACAAGATAGATGTTGGTGTAGATGCCTCTCTGCCAGATTCGTGAGATTAAAGATTGTAAATTCTGCTCCAAGAGATGTTCGGGGGAATGCTCTAGTAGATTCATTACTAGTGTACAACAGCGTGCTTAAAAAATGATGCTGCCGCCTATCGCTGCGTGCTAATGTTAATGCTAACGCTGCTGATGGAGCTGCTGCTGCCGCGCGTCGCTACTGCTGATGGATCTGCTGCTGCAGAAATAAAAATTGTGTTGCTGCAGATTTTTGTTATAAAGGACCTGTTTTCAAAAATTCACAACGTCGGCCAGAGAATTCCGATTGAGACGAGATCTGCGGCGTTGGAAACTAGACATCCACATCTTCAACAATCATATACAGCACAGATACTTTCGGCAGACCGATCAGTGCGTATTTTGATGGGGAAAAAGGATGAACATTATAGTTCGACAAATTAATTCCTGAAACCTCGTCTTATTGCCCATATTCAAAAATTCATAACTCTGGCCCGGAAGCTCCGATTGAGGTGATCTCTACGGCGTTGGAAATTAGACACCTGGGTCTCCAACATTTATATTCAGCTCAGATCCTGTCGGTGGCCCAGTCGGCGGGGATTTTGATAAATAAAAGGATAGATTTCAGCATTTCTGCCGACAGCCATGCTGATCGCCCAATTTCAAAAATTCACAACTTTGGTCTGGAAACTCCGATTGAGGCAATATCTACGGCGTTGGAAATTAGACATCCGGGTCTCCAACATTCATATACAACACAAACTCATTTGGCAGTCCAATCAGTGTGGATTTTTGATAAATAGAAGGGTAAACTTCAGCGTTTTTGCCGCTAGTTATGTTGATTACCCAATTTCAAAAATTCATAACTCTGGCCAGAAAACTCCGATTAAGATGAAATCTATGGCATTGGAAATTAGATATCTAGATCTCCAATAGTCATATACAACACGGACTCGTTCGGCGGCTCAGTCGGTGTAAATTTTGACGGATAAAATAGTCAATTTCAGCGATCCTGCCGTTGACAATGCCGAAGACTCATTTTCAAAAATTCATAATTCCTGCCTAGAAACTCCAATGGGAATGAAATTTGCGGTGCTGAAGACTAGATACCAAGATCTTCAATAGTCATTATATAGCACAAGCCCTTTTCAAATTTCAGGCGGTGCATATTTTGATGGAGAAAAGGCTAATGCAACTCTTAAAAGGTCTTTCGGTTGGCGTCTGAACCTCGATCACAAGTCTGGCCTTGAGGCAAGCTGGTGGATTATGGATCCCATATGGCGGTACCTTCACGGCGGGGGTGGCGTCATAAATAAACGAATAAACATATATCCATATATATAAACATATGCTGATATGTAACAAATCATATTATATTGCAATAAAATCAATTATTCTTTCTCATTGTCTCTACTTGTATTTTTGCCCTTAATCGGAGGTTCCCAAGACAATGTCTGGGGTAATTAATAATAGAGGCTTGCCTCTATTAGGAATAAAAGAACCCACATAATAAAAAATGATATTTGTGCTTCGATATATCGTCTGGTGTCACACGATGCCAGGCGCGTATTTTCGATCCCACAAATTCTGGCACGCCCGGTGGGACTATTCCTCCTCCCATCTTTGAGGCAAAAAGTACAAGTAGAGGCATATGAATTTTATAAAGAGATCTTGGTTGTAGTTGGAAGCTCACCATCCATAGAGGTCCTAATAGTCCTATACCTTCCACACATTGGATGTCGACCTTATAATATGAAGATCCAATGGTAAAGAATCAAGGACTTTCATTTTGTAGGGGTAACCCCAGCCCAGCTTGAGATGACAGTTCCTACAAGAGAAGAAATTAAGAGCATCTTCAAAAAGTTTGAGAGAAAAGGAAATCTTCAAACTTACTTGCAAAAAAAAAATCAAAAAAAAAAATCAAAAAAATCAAAAAAATCAAAAAAAAAACCAAAAAAAAAATCAAAAATAAAATCAAAAATAAAAAATAAAAAAAAAAGGAAAAAAAAAGAAAGAGAATTTTATCTGACGTCCACTTATTGAGAGATTTAGGTCCCTTATCAGGAGTTGGATTTTGCCCTCTTTCAAGACTTTAAAAATACTCAAATGTGTTCTTTAACATCCTTTTGTTGGTGGAGAAGGACTCAACTATTGTGGAGTCATAACCTCAACACGATGCATATAATGGTGGTCGACCTCCAAGGGTTTCTTCATAAAAAGACCCTACATGATATCGAGGAAGCTCCAATCGATAAAATGACGCTAAGTCAACTCTTTCATCTGGATGGTCATTGATGCCCGAGGAGGCCTATCACTTGCACCGTTCATATGATCCTGGGGGCATAAGTGAGGAAGGACTAAGTCAAATGCCACACAGGGGGCAAAGAATGGGAGTCGATCTTCAACAACAAAATCTTCCTAGAAGAAAGGACAAAGAAGATGGATCCATATCACCTAGATGGTCATGGAGGCCAGATGAAGCTCATCACACGCACCATCACAAGATGTCACATAAAGTGCAATAAAAGAAGAAGGATCAAGCTACATGCCACACAGGGGGCAATGAACAGGGGTTGAGCCTCATCTTCCCTCCAACCCAAAATCCTCCTTAAGGAAATTTCAACAAATAATAAACATGCAATATACCGTTGGTTGGCTTGTTGGCATATCAACTTGAAGACATACAAAAGTTGAATAACCCAATCACTCAACATAAAGGAAAGTCCGTGCCGATTGGAACAAAGAGGAAACTTCAAAGCCCCCTCGCCTGCCCCTGAACAAATCCACAACAATGAGGGGTATAATGCGGATTGGCACTTGGCTTGCCTTATGACAACCTGTTGGTATACAAGTGTAAAACCTCACTCCTTTGGTGGTTCACTGCAAATCATACAAGAGTACCACAAATCTGCACACAAGTTATTTCAGATATGGTCACAAATAAAAGATGCATTTCTGATATAATTTGGGGGCATAAATGATGAAATCATAATATTTGACATCATAGCTATTTGAGAAAATAATGTGACATATTATATCATGAAATAAAGAGATCTACGCAACAAAGTGGTGGATTCAGATGGTGACTGGCGATCACGATGGGACTCTCTCTTCCATTAATAAGATAGAGCCAGTCTTTTCCTCCAAAGCCGAGTCCAAGAAGCTTGCCATCCAGCGCAGGAGAAATAAAATCCTCCATCAGCCCCAAAGAAGAAAAGGCATCTCATCCGACATCAACCATGGCGATGAGGAAAGAGACAAATGGAGAGTGGGCCCCGAAGCAACAACATCCTCAAATTTCAAAGCAAGGAAGTGTGCATCCCGATGCAGTGAAGCACACGTCTCGAAGCAGCACAGATCTCAAGGTGATCATAAAATACTCATCTCGAGACAGCTGATGAAAATACAAATCCCAAGCGATGAAGTGTGTACCCCGATGCGGTGAAGCACACGTCTCAAAGCAGCACATATCTCAAGGTGATCATAAAACACTCATCTCGAGATAGCTGATAAAAATACAAATCCAAAATGAAAAAGTGTGCATCTCGATGCAGTGAAGCACACATCTCAAAGCAGCACATATCTCAAGGTGATCATAAAACACTCATCTCGAGATAGCTGATAAAAATACAAATCCAAAATGAAAAAGTGTGCATCTCGATGCAGTGAAGCACACATCTCAAAGCAGCACATATCTCAAGGTGATCATAAAACGCTCATCTAGAGATAGCTGATAAAAATCCAAATCCCAAACGAGAAAGTGTGCATCCTGATGCAGTGAAGCACACATCTCGAAGCAGCACATATCTCAAGGTGATCATAAAACGCTCATCTCGAGATAGCTGATAAAAATACAAATCCAAAATGAGAAAGTGTGCATCCCGATGCAGTGAAGCACACATCTCAAAGCAGCACAGATCTCAAGGTGATCATAAAACGCTCATCTCGAGATAGCTGATAAAAAATAAAAATCCTAAACGATGATGTGTGCATCCTGATGCAGTGAAGCGCACATCTCGAAGCAGCACAAATCTTGAGATGACGATCAAACACGCATCTCAAAACGGCTGATAAAAATATAAATTCCAGAATGGCACAAATCTTGAGGCATAGTGAAATACACATCTCAAGATTGCCGATAAAAAATATAAATCCCGAAACGACGCAAGTCTTGAGGCAGGGATGGAACACACCTCTCAAGACAGTCGATGAAAATATAAATCTTAAAACATCACAAATCTCGAGGGGGCAATCAAGCACGCATCTTGAGGTTGATGATGAAATATAAATCCCAAAATGGCGCAAATCTTGAGGCATGCCGAAACACACATCTCAAGATAGCCGATGAAACTATAAATCTCAAAACATCACAAATCTCGAGGGGGCAACAAATACGCATCTCGAGGTAGATGATGAAACACCAAATATCAAAACAGCCATGGATTTCGAGGCGACTATGGAGCACGATTCTCAAAATGGCTGATAAAAAATATATAAATCCCAAATTGGCGCAAATCTTGAGGCATAGTGAAACACACATCTCAAGATGGCCGATGAAAATATAAATCCTGAAACGACACAAGTCTTGGGGCAGGGATGGAACACACCTCTCAAGACGGTCAATGAAAATATAAATCTCAAAGCATCCACAAATCTCAAGGCGCCGATGCAGTACGCGACTTGAGGTGGTGATAAATCCCAAAGCAAAAAATATGTGTCCCCCAAAACAGTTACAAATCTCAAAATGATGAAGTGTGCATCCCGATGCAGTGAAGCACACATCTCGAAGCATCACAAATCTCGAAGGTGCAACGAAGCAAAGTGTCTCGAGATAGATGATGAAATATAAATACCGAAGCAGCTAGGATTTTGGGGTAGCGATAGAGCAAAGATCTCAAAATGGCTGATGGACATACAAATCCCAAAATGGCGCAAATCTTGATGCATGGTGAAACACGCATCTCAAGATAGCCGAGAAAAATATAAATCCCGAAATGACGCAAGTCTTGAAGTAGTGATGAAGCACATATCCCAAGACGGTCAATGAAAATACAAATCTTGAAGTAGCCACAAATCTCGAGGCGCCGATGCAGCACGCATCTTGAGGTGGCGACAATTCCCAAAACAAAAAAGTATATATTCCCAGAAACAAATGCAAATCTCAAAGCGATGAAGTGTGCGTCCCGAGGCAACAAAGCACACATCTCGAAACATCGCAAATCTTAAGGTGATTGAAACACAAATCCTGATGCTTCCTGAGAGTACAAAACCCAAGGTGGCTAAAGGATAAAAATCTTTAGGTGGCTTTCCAAAGCGCATTTGACATCACTTCAAGAGCTAATGAAAGTTGGACAAAACTAGTCTAAAGGTGTTACCTGACTTTCAAATAGAAAGCCCAAAAATGATAGAAGACATCAAAGTTTATCATGAAGCTCCATAAACCTTTTAGAAGGATGGGGGCAAGCTACGATGCATATGAAATCAAAAGAAAATGGGATATGACACATATAAAAGAAAAAAAAGTTTTCCGAAAAATATATATAAAAATGAAAATGTCTCACTTGGGTTCTCAACCACTCACGTGATGAGATCACCAAGGAAATTTGAAATCTTAAACCTATATCCTTTATTAATGAGGTAAGGTATAATATGACTCTTGAAATTTCACATGCTTCCGATACGGAACCGAGATTTCAAAGGGGAAATATGGAGTGTCAAACCTGTATCCTCTATTAATAAGGTCAGGTAAAATATGACGCTTCTACAAAATGATGAAATCTTCATCTGGGGTTCTCAAACATATAATGAGATCACCAGATATATGAAATATCATTTGGGTTCTCAAACATATAATGAGATCACCGGATATATGAAATGTCAAACTTGGATTCTTACACTCATATAATGAGATTACCAAGGAAATATGGAGTGTCAAACCTGTATCCTCTAACAATGAGGTCAGGTAAAAAATGACGCTTCTAAAAATGATGAAATACAAATTCTTCACTTGGGTTCTCATACACTTATCTGATGAGATTACCAAGGAAGTTTCACATATTCCAAAAAAAAAATGGAATCGAGATTTCTAAAATAATGAAATGAAAGTGCACACTTGGTTTCTCAAATACTCATATGATGAGATAATCAAGAAATATGAAATTTCGGTTCAATAGAAGGCCCATAAGTGCGATCCTTGATGATGTTGAAGAGGAAAGTACTAGGGGCAAAAAAAAAAATGGAAGTCTTCAACCTCGAGATATTAGAGGAAGATTGGAGCCAACCATATGAGAACCTTTCAGGGGGCAAATCATAAAGCCTTCAGATAAAGTGAAGAGCCCTAAGATTCACCCTCATAAGTGTGATGTCTTTCATGTGAAAAAAGCGAGAGAAATTATGCACGATGTACACTTTGTGATATGTAGTGCACATCAATATGGGCCCAAGATGCGACTTAAAATTAAGCACGTGGGATATTATTGGCCAACCATGACCAGAAATTGCATTAAATATGCTAAAGATGCCATTTATGCCAAATACATGGGGATGTTATCCATCAACATCCAGATCTAACGAAAGCTATATCCAAAATAAAAAAGATTGACATGATAGGCTCCCTGGGATGTTATGAGCTTATCGTGCCTATAGGACTCTAATAAAATTCACACCATACTCCTCGGTGTTTGGAATTGAAGCATCCCTCTCCCTCGAAATTCAAATGGTATGAAATCTCAAATGAAAGCAATATTTGACTTCACTTAGATGAACTGGACTCTCTCGACAGCAGAAAGATAAAAAAGTGCAGCAGAATCTTGAAGTCAATAGAGCATATATGTCTTATGTCCTAGGCTTATAAAGGGAGAGATGGTTCTAGTCCTAAGGAGACCCATCATCACCAATGAAAAAAAGAAAAAAAAGAAAAAAAAAATGAAAGAATGATGAAAAAGAAAATGATGACCTCAGGTCTCCCAAAATGGATTGGCCATAAAGATTCATATGTTCATACTTCTCCCTCTCAAACAAATTTCGAGAGAGAAGTATGAAGGGGGCATTTGTTTATATCAAAAAAATAATAAATAAATGTCTCAAGGGCCAAAAAGAAATATTTCATGGCTCTAAATTTAAATGAAATGTTTATTTTGAAATCAAAATATTTCAAAATAAAAAAATATATATCCTGTCATATTTTAAGATAGCGCGAGAAAACACATCTCGAGGCGATCTTAAATCCCAAAATTGCCTCTGAGAACATATCTCGAGGCAAACACAAATTCCAAAATTGCCCCTGAGAACATATCTCGAGGCAAATGCAAATTATAAAATTGCCCCTAAGAATATATCTCGAGGCAATCTCAAACTCCAAGATGCCCGAGAACACATATCTCGAGGCAATCTCAAAATCCCAAAATTGCCCCTAAGAATATATCTCGAGGCAATCTCAAACTCCAAGATGCCCGAGAACACATATCTCGAGGCAATCTCAAATTTCAAGATAGCCCGAGAACACATATTTCGAGGCAATCTAAAAAAAAATGCAAATCCCAAGACCATCCAAGGGAACAAATCCCGAGGCAAATCACAAGAAAATCCAAGGGAACAAATCCCAAGGCAAATTCAAAATAAAATAAATAAATAAATCAAAGTTTAAATTAAAGAAAAAAATGGATTTGATCCCATCCTGTTGACCCGGTTTATCTCCATGATAATTTAAATTTTAAAACAAAAAAAATAAATAAATATTTGATATTATCCAGCTTGAGATAAAATCAAATTGGGATGTTAAATTTTAAATATCGGATATCATGTTGGATGAGGATCCTGGTCTATAAAAAGGGAATATTGAGATGAAAAAAAAAGAGGGGAAAAAGGTAGCAGAAGATCAAGACCCCTCCTCCCATATTTTTCATCATGTTGTTGCTGCCCTGTCGTCTTCGGCCTCTCCCTTGTGGATGCCGTTGACGCCAGTCTTCACCAAACCGTCAGGGCTCCCTTGTGGACGCCGTTGCTGCTGCCTCTGTCGTCTTCGGCCTCTCCCTTGCGGATGCCGTTGACGCCAGTCTTCACCAAATCGTAGAGCCACCCTTGTGGGGCTATTACCGCCATCTAGCCACCGTTGTGGGGCTAATGTTATTAGTGGGGCTATTGACGTTGCTAAGCCACCCTTGTGGGGTTATTGTTGCTGTCGAACTATTCTTGTGGGGGATGTTGCTATCGAACCACTGCCGCCAAAACCCTAAAAAAAATAATAAAAGAATAAAAAAATAAAATTAAAAAAAAGAAAAAAAGAAGAGAGAAAAATAAAACAAAGAGAGGGGCGGCGAAACAAGAAGAAAAAAATCTAAAAAATAAAGAAAAAGGAAAAGCGAGATCCCGGCTGCTACCAGAGAGAAAAGCAGATTATCTACATAAATATATTATATAACCTTATTCTCCAGAAGATCGCCCAAAAGCCAGTCAGTGGAATATATATATATATATATATATATATATATATATATATATATATATATATCATCTTGCAAACAAGAAGACAAAAGGCCTCCATCATCCGTTGATAGCGTGAAACGCCCTTCGGTGACCGCGACCGGAAGACCTCCTCCAACGACGGGACAAAGCCGGATAAAAAAAGGCAGGGCTCTCCTTTTTATCTCTCAATAAAGCACACTCGGAGCTCCATTGACAATCGCTCTCTGGTGATCGATCTCCGCCGAGCGTGAAGAACGCGCGCAAGTAACAATTGGAAAAGAAAGGGGAACGATTGAGAGGGAACCCTAGAAATCCTCTTCATGGAGCCATGGAATCGTCAAGAATAGATCTGCATGTCCGGGTCCTCATTCGTCAGAAAATGAAGCTCCTTCGCCACCTTTGCAAGAATGGAACACTACTGTTCAAGATGTGGGCCATGTCGAATTGCCAAAGATTGCAAAGAGATGATGTTTTCTTCTTCTCTGTCTGCCCATGGGATGTGTAAATTCATACAGGTCATTTGGGATGTTTGTCTTCTATTCTAATAATTAGAAGCAACAACTGCTATGATCTGTGTTTTAAAAATGTTTATGTAAATTAATGCAATATTTTTTTTCGGTTTCCTGCTGAAAGTTGAAGTGCAGATAACTTGTATATTACAAAAATGCCTGAGAGGTACGGTTTATGCTCAATGGTGATTAGGATAGATGGATGTTATGAGAATAATGCCCATGGATTGGTCTTTGTTAGCAATGACAATGTTGTGAAGATAACTATGTAAAATAAGGGGATTAGGGAGATCTTCAAAGCTATTTAAGAGGTTTTAAAAAAATGCAGAATAGTTTTTGAAAATATCTTGCAAGGATTGTTCAATGCATTGCCTTCAATTGGGTTGAATATATGCAGCATTATGTAATATGGACACTTTGCCCAGCTTTCAAATTCCTCATTTTCACAAATCAAAACAAAAAACAAAAACAAATTGCGGTGATTATTTACATGCGGCCCAAAGGCATTTTCATATATGCATCAAATGAAAGAAATTTATTACTTGCAAATTAAGAAATAGAATCCTCTTGAGCCATTTCGAAAATATCCGATGAGATTCATGCTCTTTGTATCAATGGTTCTTCATGCAACATGGATATTCTTCATGGCAAAAGGCAATCAACCAACCAAAGAACTACTTCCAAGTATAAGGATGGAATTTAATGTTGTTGAACTAGGAGGTCATCACTATGATTGTCATAAAAATCAATGCTGCAAAACAAAGAAGGAAGAACAAGATAGATGTTGGTGTAGATGCCTCTCTGCCAGATTCGTGAGATTAAAGATTGTAAATTCTGCTCCAAGAGATGTTCGGGGGAATGCTCTAGTAGATTCATTACTAGTGTACAACAGCGTGCTTAAAAAATGTTGCCGCCTATCGCTGCGTGCTAATGTTAATGCTAACGCTGCTGATGGAGCCGCTTGCTACCGCTGGCCGCTATCGCTGATGGATCGCTGCTGCACGCAGAAATAAAAATTGTGTTGCTGCAGATTTTTGTTATAAAGGACCTGTTTTCAAAAATTCACAACGTCGGCCAGAGAATTCCGATTGAGACGAGATCTGCGGCGTTGGAAACTAGACATCCACATCTTCAACAATCATATACAGCACAGATACTTTCGGCAGACCGATCAGTGCGTATTTTGATGGGGAAAAAGGATGAACATTATAGTTCGACAAATTAATTCCTGAAACCTCGTCTTATTGCCCATATTCAAAAATTCATAACTCTGGCCCGGAAGCTCCGATTGAGGTGATCTCTACGGCGTTGGAAATTAGACACCTGGGTCTCCAACATTTATATTCAGCTCAGATCCCGCCGGTGGCCCAAATGGGCGGGGATTTTGATAAATAAAAGGATAGATTTCAGCATTTCTGCCGACAGCCATGCTGATCGCCCAATTTCAAAAATTCACAACTTTGGTCTGGAAACTCCGATTGAGGCAATATCTACGGCGTTGGAAATTAAACATCCGGGTCTCCAACATTCATATACAACACAAACTCATTTGGCGGTCCAATCAGTGTGGATTTTTGATAAATAGAAGGGTAAACTTCAGCGTTTTTGCCGCTAGTTATGTTGATTACCCAATTTCAAAAATTCATAACTCTGGCCAGAAAACTCCGATTAAGATGAAATCTATGGCATTGGAAATTAGATATCTAGATCTCCAATAGTCATATACAACACGGACTTCGTTCGGCTCTACCGGTGTAAATCTTGACGGATAAAATAGTCAATTTCAGCGATCCTGCCGTTGACAATGCCGAAGACTCATTTTCAAAAATTCATAATTCCTGCCTAGAAACTCCAATGGGAATGAAATTTACGGTGCTGAAGACTAGATACCAAGATCTTCAATAGTCGTATATAGCACAAGCCCTTTTTGCAGCTCGGGCGGTGCATATTTTGATGGGAAAAAAGGCTAATGCAACTCTTAAAAGATTAAGCCGGTTAGCGTCCGAACCTCGATCACAAGTCTCAAGCTGCAAGGCAACTGGTGGATTATGGATCCCATATATGGCGGAGCACTGGACTACGAGGCGGGGTGGCGTCATAAATAAACAAATAAACATATATCCATATATATAAACATATGCTGATATGTAACAAATCATATTATATTGCAATAAAATCAATTGTTCTTTCTCATTGTCTCTACTTGTATTTTTGCCCTTAATCGGAGGTTCCCAAGACAATGTCTGGGGTAATTAATAATAGAGGCTTGCCTCTATTAGGAATAAAAGAACCCACATAATAAAAAAATGATATTTGTGATTCGATATATCGTCCGGTGTCACACGATGCCAGGCGCGTATTTTCGATCCCACAATGTCTAAGACAAAGTTATGATGGAGTTAATGATTATCTCCAATTAATTTAGATTTCTAGGGTTTTTTATTTACTTTGGTTGATCATGTTATTCAAATTCAGAGAAATTTTTGAGGAAATTATGTTGTTTCCATGCTAAAGGCTACTTTATATCATCACCTCCGAGCTCTCTTTCAGATAATGTTTAAGACAGAGCAATGATGGAGTTTATATTTAGCATTAATCAATTTAGATCTTAAAGGTTATCTATTTTTAAAATGGTATTCCAATTATGAAAGAAGAATTTGGTGAAATCCATTTCTGAAATGGATGCTCCATCACTGTACTGAAGCTTCACTCTATTCCAACTGTAGAAATCCATTCAAAATTAAGTAGTATTAGCCCAATGTTAACATACACCTAAATTTTAATTATATTTTTTGCATACTAAAGTTCATGAACTATTAAAAAAGGGAAACATTTTCAATGAGAATTGCAGATTACTCTTAATATAAGTAGAAATAATTAACTACATCCTGGGAACCATGTTGATTTACTGCAAGCACTAGCAACCTCTAAATTTATCCAATAAACATAAACTGAGATTATAAATAGCTAAATAGCTTTTGTTTGATCACAACGTGAAAGCAGAATCCAAAGAACTATCAGCATAGAAAGTATATTCTGAAGATGGACAATCAACATTAGTTCCAGAATGTTTCTGTCTCTCATCTTCCTTGTAATCCAGAATGTATTGCTTGACAAACAATAAGAGATTATCAAATCTTTTAATCTTTCAAGTATAAATTTTGTTGAGGAAGTAATGCTTTGATAAGGAAGTAATGCTAGTTTAATATAATTAAAGAGGTTTATGTCAACTATGGGCAATCTTTGTTAAGGAAGTAGGAGGTTGCCTCCCAAATAATGCTTTGTTAAGGAAGTAATCCCAATTTAATAAAATAGATTTGACTTTTGAGGGATGAAATCAAAAGTTTAAGAGTTAGGCCAAAGCTTTGATGCTACCTAATGAGATCCATGATAATTAAATAAAGCTCATCTCATGGGCTTTGATGGCCTTCAAGTATAAATTTTGTTTGATTACATGGTTGAGGACAAGCAAGCCATGCAAGTAGGAGGCTACCTAATGAACTCAGTCTAGAGATAAACTTTTTATTTTCATATATAATAACATAAATTTAGAAGTATAAGGTACAAACTTTTTAATAACATAAGTTAATCAACTCAATGATGATGTGGCATAATTAAAATGATGATTGTGTTGGAATGAGTACAACCATTTTAAAGTACAAACTTTTTAATAAACTTTTTATTAAAAATTGTTTAAATTACAAACTTTTTAATTGTGTACTTTATATTTCTTAAAAAGGATTGGGATAGAAGGATACGTGGGTTTTATATTTCTTGAAATATTATTCCAATTCAGAGCAATTTATGAAGAAATTATGTTGTTTTCCATGTTGAATAGTACTTTTCTTATTCACCTTTGAATTCTCTTTCACAGAATGTTTAAGACATAGCTATGATGGACCTTATGTTTAGGGTTTAGTAGTTAATATCCTAAGGGTTTTCCATGTTGAATGCTATATTATTTCTTCTATTGTTTTTTTATATTGAATGTGTTTTAATTTCATTACCTCTGAGTTGTCTTTCAGATAATGTTTAAGTCATATATATGATGCATGGGGTTTATGTTTAGGGCCTATTAATTTAGATCCTAAGTATTTTCTATTTGTTATGGTTGAACGTGATATTCTGAAGCTTCACTCTGTTTTACCTGTCGATTGCTACTTTATTTCCACTAGCCAGTTCTAACAAAAAGGGTTTTCTATTAAAATTGATGTGTTGCTTCTTTTGGTTATTTTCAAGGTTTTTAAAATGGGAAGGATCAAGGTTTTTTCAGGGGACATTTCAACAAAGAGGACATGATGACATATAAAGGAGGGAGTCAACACCTTTGGATAGTAGACCCAATGAAAGTAAGTTATAATGAGTTGCTGGAATTTATTGGAGACATAGAAGTTGGTGAAATTAGCAAGATACACTTTTTAGTACCTCGCAACGGAGTTTCCTTTGTCAATTCTCTAGTATTAGTGTACGGTGAGGAGTCCTGTAGTAGAATAGTTGAAGTATTGAAGAAGGATGGTATGGTGGACATATATGTTGAACATAATATGGTCTAAGAAATGGGTAATAGTCAACCTACAGCCACAAGTATAGCTAAGGGCCCAATAACATTGGTGGGACTGATAAGGCTGGAGAAAGGCAAGGTAGTGAGATTGGATTTTCGGGTGACATTAAAGTTAGCAAATCCAATGATAATTCAAACAACTATAGCTACAATGGAAGCTCAGTGCCACATTTCTAGTTGGGGATGCTAGTTGAGAGTAGGGAGATATTGAAGGATGCAATAGTGAAGCATCCCATCTCATCTACGAGGGAAGTTGAAATATTCATGAATGACAAGCTACGAGTAAGGGCCAAATGCAAAGATGCAGGGTGTCTATGGCTGATCTATGCAAGTTGGGATCAGGGTACCTACAATTTCACGGTCTGAACTCTTGTGGATACACACAAATGTAGTTGGACCTTCAAGAATAAGAGAGTCACATCGAAAGTTTTTGCGAAGCACTTGTTGCAAACAAGGCAGGGGACTGCCTCCATGATGAAGCAGGTTGATATCAAGCTGGCTGCGAAGGAGTTCAAAGTTGATGTTTCAATTAGTCAGTTTAGGCGAGCGAAGATAAGAGTTTTAGGAGAACTAAAAGGAGACTACAAGGAGGATTTCCGCGTGCATTGGGATTATGTTGCGGACCTTTAGAGAAGCAACCTAGCAGCTCGATACTCCTTGAAGTAGATAGACCCGATCCCGCGTAGACCCCAATTTTCAAAAGTCTATACATCTGTTTTGATGCTTTGAAAAGAGGCTTTCTAGCAGGCTGTTGCCGTATCATTGGCTTAGATAGATACTTCCTCAAGGGGCCTATCAAGGTAGAGCTTTTGGCCGCTGTAGGCCGGGATGGAAACAACCAAATTTACCCCATTGCATGGGCTTTTGTAGAAGTGGAGAATAGAGACCGCTGATAGTGGTGTTTGCAACATTTGATGGAGGATTTGGAGATTGAGAGTGGTAGTGGGTTGGTGTGGACCTTTATGTCACACAAACATAAAGTAATGCATTCTCTGTTCATTCAACTAAGTCGGAAGAAAATCTACCTCAAAGAATTTTTGTTTTGTTAATCTCCACGGGGCCTAACATAAGTAGTGGAGAAGCTTATGCCCTTAGCGGAACATAGAAGATGTGCACGCAAATTTACTTTCATCGGAGGAAAATCAAAAATTCACTTTGTTGCGGTGACACTTTTGGAAAATTGTAAAGACAAGCACACTACCGAGTTTGAACAATTCTTTGGAAAATATTGGACAAATAAATGAGAAAGCAAAGGGTGATTTGTTGAAGATCCCCGTAACTGTGTGGACAAGGGCCCTGTTCAATACATGGTGCAAATGTGATGTGGTAGAGAACAATATGTCAGAAACATTCAATTAATTTATTTTGGAAGCAAGGCAGAAGTCAATCATCCCGATGTTGGAAGACATACGAGTGATGGTGATGCGACGGATAGTGGAGAGGAGGGAGTATGTTGAGCAATTCACCGGTTAGTTTGGGCCTATGATATGGAGAAAAATTTAGGAAAACAGAAATACAAGCATCATCACATACCTGGAATGGAATGGAGATCAAAGATATGAGGTATACTAAGCAAGTAAAAGATATATTGTAAATATGTCAGAGCACACATGTACCTGCAGGATGTGGGACCTGACAGGGACCCCTTGTATGTATGAGGTTTGTGTAATAAATTTGATAAGAGAGCAAGTTGAAGTATATGTATCTTAGTGGTACAAAAGGGAAATGTTTGATTGAGCATATGCATTTCCACTTCAACCAGTAAATGAGAAGACCTTCTAGCCCAAGACTGGGTATGGGCCAACAGAACCACACCCAACTAAAACTATGCCAGGTAGACCAAAGAAGGTCCGGAGGAAGGAAACCTGGAAGGCTGAAAGTGGGTTAAGGATATCTAGAAGGGGAAGTAGGATGATCAAATGTAAAAAATGTTCCATAATTGGCACAATACAAGGACTTGTCCTACAAGAAATCCAACTGTTGTAAGTGTTTTAACCCTTATATCTATAACTACCCTTCCATTCATGATTGTGTTCAGAATCGCGTGAATATAAATGTTCCGGAATTGTGGTAAAGGAAGAAAGGTTGTTAAAGGCAAGCAGAAAACAGTGGATGAGGACTAAGTAATTCAATTTGTTGCATTAAATTTTCTTGTATTGTTGGAGCCACTTTTCCTTTCTTAAGAATTTTAAATTTGCAAAAGGAGCTGGTGAAGGTCAACCTGTGGATGTGAAAGAAATCAATGAGGTTCCCACAGTGGATGTAAGTCTACAATTTTCCTTTCATCTTGAATGCAGATTATTATGTGTCTTTAAATATACGAATTAATCTTCCCATTTGGTCGGTGATCACCATATATGAAGCTACCAATCAGAGCACAATTGAAGACCATCAAGTAATCCAATACTGTATTGAATTCCCTTTCAGTTTGCAAACTAGTACACAATGCAAATAATTGCATAATCTTTAATGTAATTGTTTTTTTCCCTTTTAAGAGTCTGAAATCTAAGCAAGGAGCTAGTAATGAGAGTGCAATTATATCTGTGGAAGAAGACAATGTGAGTGCATTGATGAGAAGCGGCAATGAAATTCTCACAGTCAAAGTAAGCATTCTTAAGTTTTCCCCTTGTAAACAGACTCTTACGAGTGAAATAGAATATGAAGTTAATTTTATCATTGACAGGTGAGCACTCTGTATCAAGTTGGTGCAATAGATTATGTATTCAAGCATCATCAACAGGTGAGCACCACAGATCAAGTTGGTGCAATAGATTATGACGTGGCATCAAGAGACTGAAAGACAATGAGTTGTAAGGGAAGAAAAAACCCCCCATAAAAGGATCTTACATGTGGCATGCAAGGCACCATGGGGGGTCCAAACAAGAAGCAGAGTGATGGTGTCTAGATCAAGTGGGGTGCCAATAGTGGATGTAAGTAGTTTTTTAAGTACAAGGACATATTATTAGGATTCATTGAATGTGTGTTTATTTTCTCTTTGGTAGGTGAGCACCACAGGTCAAGTTGGTGTAATGTCAGAGGATGTACATCAGGTATTCCATTATGGTGCATTGAAATTTTTCTATCATTTGATATGTGTTGATTGTGTTTTTTTCTTTTCTTTTTTTGGAGGAGGATGGAATTGACTTGTTTTCTTATGTTTAGCTTGAGCTAACAGAATGAGACAAAGATACTGATGATGTGGCATCAAGAAAACTGAAAGAGAGTGAGTTGAAAGGGAAGAAAAAAAAGGATCCTGCATGTGGCATGCAAGGCAACATGGGTGTTCAAACAAGAAGCAAAGTGATAATGTCTAGATCCAGTGAGATGCACATAGTAAGTGGTTCTTTTTTTTCTTGCATACTTATTCGAACACATAGTAAGTGGTTTTTCTTTTTTCTTCCATGCTTATTTTAATGCTTTTTCTAATACATTGTAAGTGGTTTTTTTTTCTTGCATGCTTATACAAATTTATAATAGGTGGTTGATTTTTTTTTATTTTTTATCTGTCTTCTATTGTTTTAGCCTCATACAATTGCCAAGGAATCTAATAGCTCAAAGTAAATAAAAAAACAGATGAGTTTTGACTACCACTAACTCTATTTAGCCCCTTTGTTAGTTATTCTAATACTTTGTTTTGTATAGGGTGCTGGAGGAGGGAAGTTGAAGATGAAGAAAGGCAGGACTTAAAACTCTTGAAATTTGGAAGTTTATTTATGGATGGATGGTATTTTGTCTGCAGTTTGTTGCTTTCTTATGTTTATGGATGGATAGTATTTAACTGTTGTTGGTTTCTTATGTTTTGGAAGACGACTATAATTCTGGTTTTTGATTAAAAAAAAACATGTAATTCCAGGTTACATGTTATCTATATAGAATGACAAATGTAATGTTCTAGGTTGCTTGTTATCTATATATAATATCAAAGTTTTGATTGAGTTTTTCTGATTTTTTTTTCAAGAGGAAAATGTAATGTTTAAGGTTGTTTTTTTATCTATATAGAATGACAGTTTTTCCAGAATTTTTCTGAATTTTTCAAGTGCCAAATGTATGTTAAGTAGTCATGTTAACATTACATTTTTGTTTATTAAAAAAAATATTGCATGCCACGTCAGCACATATATAACCCACTTATTTTTTTCGACAAAATAAATAATTCCTGACGTGGCATGCCACCTGGCAAGCCACATCATCATATACGCCCGTATGTACAACCACATCAACAAAATATTGCCAGCTGGAAAAAATAAATCAGAAAAATAGTTTGTATTTTACTCGTATGCAAAATGTGCTGCCACGTGAGCGCCGTGGATTGTATTGCACAAAATACATAAAGTATAGGGACTGTATTAAACATTTTTAAAGTACAAGGAAGGAATTGAACAAAGTGATAAAGTATAGGGACCATTAGTGTCTTTTGCCCATGATTATTTGACTTCCAATAGGCTCAAGAAGTGTAGCTTATATTTGGCCAGGGGTAGGGCCTGTCTTAGTGTTGCTCTTCTGATTGTTTGCAGACTGATTTTGTTTCTAACTTCGTTCTTTCTCCTCGATTGATAGGTCCCACAAAGAGGCTAGAAGATGTTGCTAAAAATTTGTTGGCCGAGCTGAAGGCTAAGAAGAAAAAGAAAATTGAAGGGTCTTCCCAGAAGCGGGGTAAGGAGGTTACGAGCAAATCTGGGGAAGTTGTGAAAGGTGTTGACGATGCTTCAAAGAAGGTCAAGGATGTTTCGAAGAGGGCCTTGAAGCAATCCGAGGCGGCTCCTTTGAAGGAGACAAAAGGATCCTCTCGTAAGGGAGATGATGAATTTGCTCAGAAAGGGGTTGACGAGCCTCCTTCGAAGAGGATAAGACGGATACCTTCGAATCCTCATTGGAAGAAGTGGGAAACTATAAATGAGCCAAGAGGTCTTCGTGAAAGAGCTGAGGAGACACTTCCTGTTCCATAGGCGGCTATTCCCACTTTGGAGGGTGTTCCGGCTGTTGTTATTTCGAAAGATGCACTAGCTGCCACCAAAGATTACTTGCCTAAAAAAGAGGATCCTACTTAATTGAGAGGAAGAATCGGTTGGTACGACTGGCCGATCAGTGCAGTTTGGATTGTTCTGCAGTTTTTGAGGTCTATTCTACCGCAGAGGTTCCCCCCTGGTCAGAGGTTAGGTTGGGCGTTGCTGATGTCCAACCTGAGGGGTCAAGCCCAAGAGTTGCTCCATTGGCCGAGGGTGAGAATATTACATTGACAGTTGGGGAAGTATCTAAGAAGTTGCCCCAGACTGAAAAGAGGTCGGATGAGAAGGAGTTCGAGGAAGGTATGGGGGCTCCATGCGCTTCTGTGGATCTAGGTATAGCTTCCTCTAATGATATGGAAGGAGCTTATGCCAAATTTTTTGAGAAATTGAGTTTTGGTATTTTCTCTCTACCGAGCGAAATTAATGAAGGGTTGGAGAAGGCTGGTCGAGCTCCTAAGAAAATCAATGGGGCTCAGGAGGAGCGTAAGTCGGTGCGGATCTGTCCCATTGATGGGATCTTATTTAATGATCCTGTTGTTACCGCTACGTCTCTTGATTTTATCCTGACTGAGGAGATCAAATCCAAAATTCATCAGTTTGGAAGGGAGGAGATTTATTCTCACCTCTGTCTTATGGGAGGTTCGGTGAGTATTCTTTATAATTAACGTCTTTGAATTTCCTTTCACTCGTTCAGTTCTTACCATCGCTCTTGTGCAGGCCAATTTCCTAATGAACCATGTTGCTTGTTTGCTTTGTGAGGAAGCGTTATCTATAAACCCTTTGACCAGGCCTTTTGACTTGCTCAAAGCAGAGAGTAATTAACTAAAGGTAAACATGATTCAATTAAAGCTGAGCTGAAGAATGTGACAGGGGAAAGAGATCGCGCTCTCAACTACTGGGATAAAGCTAAGAAGTCATTGGAATTGTCCACTGAATAATGTCAGAAGCTTTTAAAGGACAAGAGCTAGCTGGAGGCTAGGACCGGTGGTCTTTCTCAGTAGATTGAGACACTTAAGAAAGAAAAAGCGGAGGTCTTGAAGGCTCAAGCGATGAGCGATAATAAGCTTCTGACAACTGAAAGCAATCTCAAGACTGTTAAGAAACATGTTGATTACTTGTCTTCCAAACTCGGTGAGTGAGAGCAACGGGTAAAAATTTTTGAGCAAGAGAATAAGAAGCTTTCTGGGGAACTAAAGGTGAAGGACGTCTGCCTCAAGTATACATTGTCTACTAAGGCAAGGCTAATAGGGAGAAGGAGAAGGCTTCCGTTGACTTGAACCATTGCCGAGCTTCGTTGGATTGGTCTCAAGGGCGAGTGAAGGAGTTGGAGGACTTTATGGAGGTATTGGGGGGGAAGTCCTCGAACTCCTCTGCAAGCTTCAGCATAGGTTGTTTGAAGGGTTTCCGCATTTTTCAAGTGCTTTTTGAGTGTGATCCTTTATTGGATTTTGCCAAAATGGACTATGAGGAGGCGCTAAAGCTCATCCTCACTGATGATGGGGAAGGATCGTGGATCGTTTAAGGTAAATGGCCTTTTCTGTTTACCTATTTATGTATCGTTCACTTTTGCAAGTTTTGAGGACGTTATTTTATTTTATTTTATTTATTTTTTGTAGCTTGTGTTAGAAAAGCGGTATGTCCCATGGATGCTGGGAAGAGGTCTCGAGAAGGGTCGCCTTCCCAAGTGAAGCTAACGCAGCCGAACTTATCTCCTCAACTGTTACAGACATGAAATTCATTGTAGCTGCCGAGGGGGTGATGTCTGGGGTTGCTATTCAAGGGCCTACTTCCGTGATGGCAGAGGAGTTGGTTCCTGTTGAGGCTTCCATCGATTGGATGGTTCCGGTCACAGATGTAGCTCTTGACTCAGCCTAGGGGAAATCTAAGAAAGAATTCAAATAACATAGACTTAGTCTTGCACCTCATTGTAATCTTTAACCGTGAACCATAATGTTTTGTTTCCTTGTTTGGTGCATGTTTGAATGGGTATTTCAACTTTTGGTTGTCCAAGTTCTTGTTTATCTCTTTATCCTATTTGTCTTTTCGGAATATATGTACTTGGATCCCAAAATTTGTTTGAGCATACGAACAAATGATCAAATCTGGATGCAATGTGTTGTACCTTAAAATAGAATCCCCATAGGTATGAGTGTTTAACCCTTTAGGAGAACTTTGGTGAGCTTGGACGCTTGGCCCTTTGGGACTTTGAGGAGCTTATACGCTTGGTGAGCTTGGACGCTCGATCCCTTGGGGGCCTTGACGAGCTTGGGTCTCTCGGCGGGCTTGGGATGCTCGGCCCCCTTGCGCGACTTTGGTGAGCTAGGAACGCTGCGTGAGCTTGGGATGCTCAGGTCCATCCTTGAGTATAGGCCGAGTGTAGATGACTTCGACCCCAGATATGGGTGGGCGAATGATGGTAGTATCCGATCCCGAGTATGGGTGGATGGTTGAGCTTGTAAGTGATAGATCGCACCCCTTATGGGGACATTTGGCTGCGCCAATAAGCTATGTATATGACCTTGTATAAAGATTGATGGTAGAAAGATTATAAAATAGAGCCAAAGTTAGTGTAATAGAAATTAAAGACTCGATTTTATTGGTAATACCGACGTAGATGTTTGGTATGGTATGGGCGTTTGAGTTTTAGCCCATCGATATTTGTAAGCCAATAAGTGCCAAGCCGTACTATTTCTTTTATGATATATGGGCCTTGCTAGCAGGGAGTTACCTTCCATGTCTGACTCTTAATGCCCTGGAATTTGTTTTCTCGAAGGACTAGGTCGCCAAGTTGGAAAGTGACTTATTTAACCCTTGAAGTATAGAAGTGCTTGACTCTTTCGCAGTATACAGTGGCTCTGATATTAGCACGATCTCTCTTCATTTCTAGGAGGTCAAGTTCTGCTCTGAGCCGCTCTTCGTTGGTGGTTGGGTCAAATGTATGGGTTCGGCGTGTGGGCATCTCGATTTCTACTAGGATTACTACTTTGACGTCGAAAGCAAGGGAGAAGGGGGTTTCTCCTGTTGACGTCTCGCTAGTGATTCAGTAAGTCCACAGAGATCCCGAAATTTCGTCTACCCAACTTGATCCATTCTGTTGAACGCGAGTCTTCAGGCTATGGAGGAGAGTCCTGTTTGTTACTTTGACCTGTCTATTTGCCTGAGCGTGAGTAAATGCGGTGAGTCTAGACTCAATCCTAAATTTGGTACAAAAACTTCTAAATGCTGGATTGTAAAATTGGTACCCATTATCAGTGATGAAAGCTACCAGGATTCCAAATTGGCAAATGCACATTTTCCACAAAAAGCTCTAACACGCTTTCCCTATGATGGACACTAGTGGTTCGGCCTCCACCCATTTGGTGAAGTAGTCAATCACTATGATCAGGAATCTCATTTGTTGGACAGATGTGGGAAAGCTACCTAGCATATCCACTCTCCAGAGTGTGAAAAGTCTCTTGCTTACAATAGGAGTCAGTTGGGCTGCCGGTCGTTGTTGAATATTTGAGTGGCATTAACACGCATCACACTTCTGAGTGAATTCGATGGAGTCCTTAGCGAGGGTAGGCCAATAATAGCCTTGCCAAAGATTATTGTGGCTAAGAGCTTTTCCTTTGAAGTGATCCCCTATAATTCATTCATTGATTTCGCGAAAAACATAGTCTTCCTTGGATTGGCGTAGGCACCGTAAGAAAGGCAGAGTGTAGGATCTTTTATAAGCTGTCCATCTATGAGACTGTAATGGGTTGACCTGGTCATAATTCGGTGGGCTTGCTTCAGGTCCAATGGAAGGATGGCATCCCGAAGGTAATTAAGGATTGGGCGATCCAACTCGATTGAGTCTCAACTTCTAGAAATTCTTCATCTGATCGGCATTCAATAGTCCTTGTTGCCAGAAATTGTGCATTGATGGGTTTTTGATATTAGCATTTGATGAGGCAAGTTTTGACAGGAGATCGGCTTCCGGGTTTACGGTTCTTGGGATCTTGTTGATATGGAACTTTTGGAAGCATGAAATGAGCTTCTTTACCATAGCCTTATACTTCACCATGTTCTCTCCTCTCTTTCTTCAAACTCTTCGGTTAGATGTCGGACTACTAAGTGCGAGTCAATATTTGTTGTAAGTTTTTTACTCCAAGGCCTCGAGCATGTCGTAGACCAGCAATCATGGCTTCATACTCGGCCTCATTGTTGGTTTCCTTGAAGTCGAACTTCAGAACGGTTGAGGTGCTCCTTATTTAGGGCAAGTGTAGGATGAATCCTACCCCAGAATTCTCGCTCGATGCCGATCCATCTGCGTACAAGATCAACTGGAAAAGGAGGTATCTTTCGCTCCCGCTATCCTAACGATTGGTAAATCTCTACTATTAGACATAGTAAGATTGACAATAAAGTCAGCAAGCACCTGTGTCTTCATGGCTATACACGGTAAGTAGCTGATGTCATATTCCCCTAGTTTGATTACCCATTAGGTTATTTGGCCTGACATTTCTAGTCGATAGAGGATCTGCTTTAGGGGTTGGTCGGTGAGTACTTAATCCTGTGGGATTGGAAGTACGTTTAGAGTTGTCAAGCTGAGATAACAAGAGCAAACACCTATTTCTCCAATGGAAGGTACGTCAACTCTGTATCAGTGAGGACCTTGTTCATGTAGTAGTCTGGTTTCTATATTTCTCCTTCTTCCTTCAATAACACTAAGCTGACCGTTGAGTCTATTACCACTAAGTAGATGTAGTGTTCTTCCCCTGGTTTTGGCTTAGCCAAGAGCATCGACGATTGGAACAACAACAACAACAACAACAACAACAACAACAACTAAGCCTTAATCCCATACTAGATGGGGTCGGCTATATGGATTCTCTGTTTTCATGTCGCTCTCAAATATGAAATAAAAATAAAATAAAATAAAAAATAAAAATACATAAATAAATAATAATAACAACAGACAATTTCTATGAGAGATTGGGATGTTAGAAGCATAACAATATCCCTACAAACAAAGCTAAGCTAATGAAGGAAAACCTTTTAGATGACTTATCGGTAATCCTACACTAGGTGGGGTCGGCTACATGAATTCTTTGTCTCCATGTCGCTCTGTCAAAAGCAAGATCTGACTCAATATCTAACATACGTAGGTCCTTAGACACCACCTCTCTCCACGTAATCCTAGGCATACCTCTACCCCTTTTCTTACCTTCTACAACTAAACTATCACATTTTCGCACTGGAGCACCTGAGGGTCTCCGGCGTACGTGTCCAAACCATCTTAAACGCCGTTCTCGTATTTTATCTTCAATTTGTGCAACATGCACCTTCTGTCGAATGTGTTCATTTCTAATATTATCCAATCTTATATGACCACTCATCCACCTTAACATCATCATTTTTGCCATCGTATGAATATGTTGTACTTTAGTTGCCCAATACTCGCTTCAGTATAGCATGGCCGGTCTAACTGTCGTCTTATAAAATTTTTATTTTATTTTGTTAGGCATCTTTTTTATCACATAACACTCCCGTGATACTTTTCAATTTTAACCATCCATCCAAAGATCGACGCATTGGAAGTACTCTTTTAATTGTGTCAGAGCTTTCTCACACTCTTCCGTCCATTCCATCTTTGGTTAATTACCCGAGTATCTCTCCTTCTGATTAATTGCCCTACGATTCCATCCCATCCTTCTCCTAGATTTAATTCAATCTCTCTTCCTTAAGTTTAATACTTAGATTAGTTCAAAACCCAACAATCTTTGGTTAGGTTAGATAATAGACAAGCAGTTAGTACTAGTATTTCTCATAGTTCCTGAGGATTTGATGCCCGACTTTTTAGTCCATTTTATTACTTATCTGACCCGTACACTTTCAGTAGCATTGGTGATGATCAAGTTCTCACTGGAATCCTATAAGGAGAGACCCAACTTCCCATATATTTAAAAGGAAAAGTAACTTAGATGTCATTGATAGATTTCCTGACCCTAGCAATGAGCAAGGAGGGAAAGTATATATTAGTTTAGCACAGTTGGTCCTCTGGCCACTGAGGTATCTGTAAATGTTCATACACATGTTAATTATTCCTGCATTCTTCCTTAAAGCTTCACTGCACAATAACATATCATCAACATATCACAAGAGATTCAAATAGAGAGACTTATTGATCTTGACCCCTGTTAACATCTTCATTATTGTTGCCTTGTTTAAAATATTGGTTAGAACCTATGAGATATGGATAAACATAAGTTGAAATAGGATCACCTTGTCTTATCCCTACTAATGGTTCGAACCATTTGCCAATCCTTCCATTGTAATAAAGGCTATAATAGGTGTTTCTACATAGTCTTTTATCCAAGCTACTTATTTGTTAGGAAACCTCATCTTGGTCAATACAACAAGTATAACATTCCAATTCCATATATGATATGCCTTCTCCATATCTTGCTTAACCATCATCATTGGGTGGAGGGTATCTACCATTAATGTGTGTGCTAATTCTTGTGCTAAGAGGACATTATCTAAGATGCTTCTACTTGCCACAAATGTACTCTATTCCTTACCAAGGAGATGATCTGGTACACTCCAAACTCTATTTTCCAATATCTTTCTTAAAATTTTCTAATTAACATTGCACAAATAAATTGGCATGTAATCGTTGACATGCGCTGGTCTATTATTCCAAGGTATAAGACATATGTGAGTTTAGTTTCTAGTAACATGGAGTTTTGCATGATCAAAAAAATGAGTGACTGCCTTGACTACAGAGTCTCCTATGGAATTCTAGAAAGCTTTAAAATATTCAACATTGAGGTCAATTGGTACTGGAGCCTTACCCCTAGACATATCAGAAAGAGCATCGCAAATTTCATACCTTGTTACAAGAGCAATCAGCTTCTTACCTTGGTCCTTATTCAAGGTTAACAGGTCATTTGGGTGAGCTTGTACGAAGCCTGTAATTAAGGTCTCTGTCTGGTTCCCCCATGCCATAACTTAGAATAAAAATTGATAAACTCTTCCTCAATGCCTTTTGGATCCTCTACTATGTTGTCCAATTCTGTTTTGATCTGATATATTTTGTTTTGAAACCTATGTACCTTGGTTATTTCATGGAAGAATTTTGTATTATTGACCCCATTTTGTAACCACTTCACTCTAGACCTTTGTGCCTACATAGTGGTACTCTGTCTACGTAATGCTTGATGTAAGTTATACATTGCTCTCATCCTACTCTCCATTTGGTTATCCGAATCTTGAATTTGTTGCTCATCCTCTAGCTTTTCTATTTTACTCCCTACTTACTTAATTCTAAGATCTATGTTGTTTAAATTTTGACTACATTTTCTAATTAAGTCCTTCCTTATGATACTAAATTTATGACTTAGGTTTTGCATGGGGTTCCCATTTTTTTTTTATAATTCCAAATGAGACTTACACTCTCTTGACACTCATTTGACTGTATCCAACTATGTAACGCCCCATTTTTTTTTTTTTTGGAAAATGGAAAACTCATTTAATAAGAATAAAATCAGTAATTTAAGTGATAATGTGGTTTAATTACGTGGAAATGGAATATGTGGGTTAATTATAAGAATCAAGAAGATAAAAAAAAATAAAAATAAATAAATAAATAGATTTTTGAGATAGTAATTTGATTAATATACCTTGGATTAATATGTTTAAGGACTTCTGTCTGTGAATACATATACATACACACACACATATAATATATATATATATATATACATGGAGATTTACAAAATAATTGTTAATAATCCTTGTGTTAATAATTGTTTGGGGTTTTGGAGATTTAAGCTTTTGATTTTATTTCATGACATCATCATCCATTGAAATGGATATTCTCTTATCTTCACCAATACACTTCACCTGAGAGAAAATTCATTTCTCTTTTGGCTTTTCAGAGCCCTCCCTTTTTGATGCCTTTCTTTCTCTCCCTTTTGGAAACTCTCATAGTGTGGCTTATAGTTCTTCATCTCCGGAGTGCCTCATCGTTGATTTCATCCAAATATCCGAGAGAAGCTAAGGGATTTTGGGACTTGTAAGATCGGCGAGATGCTTCCCAATTTGCCATAGTTTCAGGTAAGTTTGGAAGAGGGTTTAGCTATTTAGTGGTTGAGTCAATACACTCTATATTTCAAATATATATGTTAAATTTTCATTCATCATGGATTTAGAATTAGGTTGCTGATTTAATTGTGTAATCTTTAGTATAAGAGAATTTATTTCCTCATGGTGTGCCCTCATTCTCCATGGTTTTTGATTAAAGTGGTTGTATGAACTATATAAGCCTTGAAAGGAATATGGAGAAATGGAGCTTTTCAAGGGCAGACCAAGCTTTTAATGGCATGCTCGTGATGTCTGTTGTGTCTAAATGGTAGATTGTAAGGGTTGGAGGAAATTAAACCAAAAGAGTTAAGTTATGGAATAAATTCCATTGAACTAAGAGGATAATTATTCTAGGTTATACTAGGTCATGAAGCAATCTTAAACTGAATATAGTACCTTAAATTTGGTTATAAATTCTGTAGGCATCGTGGACTCGGAGGGAGAGTCGGAATGGTAAATAATAAATATCATGGGACATCAGGTGATAGAACACAACTGGAAATTTTCGTATTTTTCTGTATTTTTATCGTGCATATTTATGGAGAATTTATGATACGAGTTCATTACTTTTTATGAAATGCTTTGAATGTTCAAGCATGACTTTAATTGATAGCATTCGGGATTTGAAATCTGGTTTCTGAAAAGCATGTGGAAAGCACTTAAATATTACAAAAATTGAAATGATAGATTGATAGAAATATTAGTGTACTGCACCGTCCTCACATACATGACTGCACCAAAGGTGGCTCTATGATAGAGCCAGAGAGTACGATACTAGGTAGGAAAAGGGTGGTTTTTCATACTCTGTTTTCTTTAGTCCAACTATCTGTTTTCAAACCCTCTTGATTTCAAGAAATAAAACCCCCTTTCTGTACCCTTCCGGGTGCTTAGTATACGTATATATATCTATATAGCTCAACGGTTGTTGAGTTGACCCGACCGGAGAGCTATCGAGTGTTGAGTTGTTCCGCTCGTTACCACTCTATTTCCGCAGTATGGAAGTAGAGGTATAGATGACACTAATATGATTGATGATGATGATTTGATTTTACAGATTGTCAACCTTCTGGTTGTTGAGGTGATCCAACCGTGATGGCTACTGGCTTTAAGTTGATCAGCCAGGACATATGTCAAATCATCTCCCGTATTGATGATAAATGATTAAAGAAATACATATATGCATATCATTTTGTTTTCTTTGGATACTGGCATGATTCATGTCTATGATCACCATCCTCTTCATGTTTAATATGGATTACATTTATTTCTCACTTTACTCTATTTTTATTATCTATTGTCGAAGGCATATAGGTATGTTTATACCTGACAGTGGTGTTAATACCTCACTGAGCTCCTCTAGCTCACCCTATTGTTGTATGATCTTTTGCAGGTAGTAAACAGGGTCATGATCCTGCTTAGAGTGGAAGATAGGGTCTTGTCTACCTTAATTGGCTCTGACCGTCTGGCCCATATCTTGTATTTGAGTTTAGTGTTCAGGATTTGAGGATTATTGTTAACTCCTTTGTAGACTTGTATTGTATTTTAAGACTTTATGGATTGTACTATTATTGTATTTGACTCTATGATTTCATAATATTAGTGTTGATTATAAGTAAATTCTTATTTTATACAGCCTTAGGCCGGGGTTCATCCCCTGATCTAGCTGGTGTGACACCTGGGTCCTGAAAAGGATAAGGTTGTTACAAACTATTTTCAAATCAAAATGGCTTTTTCCCTCTTCTATGCTCTAAATTACAATCTAATAATATGGGTGAGTGATTAGATTGGCATATAGGTAGGTGTCTACTTTTATATGATGTTATTTCCCCGTGTCACCTATCATTCGGTAAAAACGTATCCAATCTAGAACATATCCTTGCTCCTCCGCTTTTATTGGTGCAATAGATAAGGATTTAAGGTTATTTAAATCCTTATATAGTAAAGCTATTTGAAAGATTTTACGTTTACCATGTGCTGCAAAATCCAACTTGAAAAGGTTTAGTATGTGTTGTAGGAACTAATTATTATATTTCTTCAAAAGGATAAGATTTTTATATTGGTTGTAAAGTATAAAAACTTAGTAGTAGGTATAATAGGCTATAGGAACGATAAACCCCATCATTGAAATTATGTTGTTTATGCATGAAATTGAATTACCCTAGTGCTAATCAACTTATGTTAAAATCAAACATAGTGTATCTTATCAAATTTAAGATGATATTTCACCACTTTAAAATGTTGGATGAAAGTAAGTGTGAGCTTCCTAAAATGAGGTTGACCTTTCGCCCCTATAAAAAATTAAATAATTTAAACATTTATATTATAAGGATTTAATAAACATTATTTTTATTCATATAAAACTCTCGAAGCTTCCCCAAGTCCTATATAAAGAGTTGATGAACTTTAGAAGGAGGTAGGGGGATCGAGGAGAAAACGAGGAAGATAGACAAGCAAACAATAGTAGAAAAGAAAACATGTATTTTCTTCTTTCCAAACCTCTCTCTTATCCTTCTCATCAGTAGTCATATCTTTTCAAAGAGCAACAAAAGGAAAAAAAAAAGTAATGAAAATAGGAAAAAATATGAAGAGAGAGGAAATAAAGAAAAGAATAAAAGCCAAGCCACATATTCTCAAACAAACATCTCTTATGTTAACTGGCTGCTAGAGTTGTCTTTGACTGTGGTTAATTACTTGCTCATTGCCACAACCTTCGCTTTCTTCTTGGAAAGAGGAGAAAATCCTAATTCTAGATACATATATAGCATGGATTTCAAGGCATTCTTGATGTAAATGTCAAGGTTCATATGCTGAGCTCGAGGCATTCAAAATCCTGATGTTGATTTCAAAGTCAAGAAGTTAAAAACTAATTAACACAAATCCGAATTCAAAGCCTTGGCCTAGCATAACATTTATAGGTCTTTTGCCAGTGTAAAACCAAAGGCCACATACCTTGTGAAAAGAATTATGGAGTCTAGATTTGCATTGGCTTTTTAATCAATGGTTCTTGCGATATTCACCCAAAGTAATAACAAATAGGAGCTTATGTTTATCTGATATAAAAGATAAAATTGATTTGTCTTTCTTTAAGCTATAGAGTCTTTTTATGCTACTAGACTAGGCAAACATAAAAGGTCCCACAGATGTTTTATATTTAGGTAAATTATCCAAATAGTCACCCAACTATTGGGGCAGTTCTATTTGAGTCACCCAATTATAAAAAATATCAATTCAGTACCCCATCTTTAGAATTATGTTCAGTCAAGTCACCCACGGTAACATCGTTAACGGCAAGCTGTGTGGCATGACAGGTGGCTCACAGTATGCTACGTTAGCCATACCATATGGAAAAATAACTTAATTGTAAATTATTATCGGGTTACTTATTCAAATAATCAACCAATCTTTTCAAATTTATCTCACCATGGTCTTAAGTCCATTAGAGCCCTCTTAGAAGCTCTCTCGAAGCCTTCTTTAAGAACCCTAATCTTCAATCCTTTCTCCATATCCCTGTCCTAGAGAACTTTTTTACCCTCCGAAAATCCTAAGCCCTCTTTTTTCAGTGAGTGCTTTCCATATCTCTGTCCCAGGTCATGGCGTCGAGCGAGAGACGGAGTGATCGCCTCAGAGATGATCGTGCGATAATTGAGGAAGATGAGGTCACATTCTCCCTTCTTCTCTCTTCTTTTATTTATTTTTGTTGAATTTTGTTTATGATTTTGGTTTTCTCTATGATTTTTGGAATTCCCCATCTCTGTCTTAGGCCATGGCGTCGGACGAAAGACAAAGTGATAGCCTCAACAGTGACCTTGCGGTGATTGAGGAAGATGAGGTCCCGTTCTCCTTTTTTCTCTCTTGCTTCATTTATTTTTGTTGAATTTGGTTGGAAAGATGGATTTAAGAGAGGGAGGAGTACTTCTGTTACTCTCTTGCAACCATAACAGTCTGTGTCCAGGCATGTCACAACATTTTCATATGGAAGCTGGATTACTAAGCATTGCAACTTCCAAACATAATCTATGTTATGCCCTAAAACATAACTAAGCATTCTCATAGTTCGTGTCCAGACATGTCATAACATTCTCATAATAGTTTGTGTCCTTACATGTCACAACATAGTAAGCATTGCAACTAAATTCCATCATCTATGTTGTGTCCTAAAGTATAACAAACTAAGTACCTAGCACTCCATTAGAGGTGATAAATAATAATCGTTGTTGGCTGCAAAAAGTTGAAAGATTTTATGTTAAGATATTCAATTGTAGAACTAAATCAACTTTAGGAATCCAAACACATGTAATAAGATGCCAAAGCAAGTGTGACACCACAAGAAGAGTAAACATATAATAAGTGAACATATCAGGTAGATTATTTATGCTAACTACAGAATTTGGTTGTTAATGTTGTTATTGATCTCAATCATATAATTTTTTGGATAATTAAGTGTGATACCACAGAACATTAACTTCAACATATCAAGTGTGACACCACATGTAAAAATAGTATTTCACAATAAATGAAATTTTGATTAGGTGAACAAGTGGACAATGTTGCTATTGATCTCAATCATCTACATAATTTTGATTTTATTAATTTTTTTTTATAATCGTGTTCCTTTTTTTCGGCAATTTCTTGATTTCTATTATGTTGTTGGATAAGGTTGTTTAATATTGTATTAAGGTGTGTACTCTATCCTTTTTGGATTCTTACAGGTGGACTTCAATACTCTTGATCAAGAAATGTCTGTTAATTCAATGTCTTGTAATAGTAATACAAGCTTTGATAGTGATAGTTTAAACTCTGATTTTCATACGAGTGATTATAATATGGAGGATATTGATGACCAAGTGTTTGAAGTTGAAGTTGATTTGGGGTATAGGTGGTGTGGCCTATAGCTTAGGTTTTGGCTTAGAGTCTGTAGCAGAGCTTGAGGGTGTACAAGCTAGCTTAGACTCAGACAATGAGAAGTCAGACTCTTTGCACAGTGTGTATGATTCTGATTGTCACGGCCCGCCCCCAAAGTCCCAGGCCCATGGGCACGTGGCAAATCGGCCGCACCCGAGCAGGGATGTGCCCCACCCTGATCCGAAGCCTCGATGATCATCAATCCCATAAAACATGCACAGCGGAGTATATCAAATCCAAAGACATAATAAAAATATGTCTACACAGTGGAATTAAATTCTAAGGGTACACAAACCCTAAAGTCTCAATATACACGGTTCCTTCAAAAGAACCTATAGCATGACCTCACACAAGATAAAAAAAAACAAGAGGTACTCGACCTCAGTAATATTAATCCCAGCAAATCCATCAGGTCTCACGCGGCACTCCTACAGCCTGTGTCCTACTCCTTGGGAACTGAAAAAGGAAATCAACAAGTGGATGAGCTTTCAAAATGAAAGATCAGTAAATACCCCGCAAGGAATAAAACAGGTCATGTCACAAATATCATATGATAAGCTAAAGAAAAGCAGATCAAAATACAAACATGACAAAGTTAAACAATACAGGTACTACAATCCGTACCAATCCACACCAACGGGAGTCCTGCACCCACCCAAAGAAAACAATCAATGGTGGGGTCTCCCAACCCATGAACCATGATCATGTCGGCTCAAGACAAGCAACTCACGCGAAGCTCAAAAACCATCCCCCGGACAGTTATCAGCCTCCGTCGATGTCGACCTACTCGGTTGTCACGAACCCAAGAGCTCAGTAGTGCTACAACTCATACATATACGCTTACGGCGGTACGTATCATTCCAATGACGGGCATACAGGACAGCCAGAGTGTCGTCCCCCTGACAGGAAAAGCACCAACAGGGTGTCCACAGGCCCTGAATGCCAAACAGGAGCCACACGCTCCACTGCACCGGGCGGAAGAATCCACAAGAATAACACACATCGGCGGAAACAACCACTCAATCAAGCAAGTACCCACACACAAATTATGGAATCAACAATCATGGAATAAATGTTATCCAATAACTCAACAGTGTATGTGTGCGCAAGGAAGAAATATCAATGATGAAGAAAACACCCAATGATAAAGAAAACTAGGCAAAGGTACTTATAAAAGCATGACAACAGCATGTCCAATAAACACTCGGTAGAGTGGGTACTAGGCAGAAGTAACTTACAGAGAGGCAGAAGTTCTTATTGTATGTGAGAGATGTCTAGAGCAATTTGTATTCTCCTTTGACACGGCTCACCGCTCTAAGTTGGGATTTGATAACCAATACCCACATTCAGTATATGTCTAAGTATGTGAAGAACAATCATTCCCACTCTGGTCTATCTACCCTTTATTATATACCGATAGGCCTGGTGGTAACCCCATACCAACAAACACCAACTCACTCAATCAACCATGCGCATGTCTCACTGAAATTCACAAATATGTTAACAATTCACTTTCTCAGAAATCATTATATTTAACTTCTTAATATTTATTCTTTCTTGAATCTTCCATTTCCTCACAAAGTGATGTACAATATCCCTGCACATCAACTCTGTGCATTTAATTTCCTTCATCAACCCTCCTACTTGATTAAACAAAAGCTTTATACTAACTAGTATCATGTGAAGCTTTCTATCAACCCATCACCATCAATTTAATGAGGATTTAGGCTTCCAGGTTAAGAGAACTAGGTTTCATATTAATCAAACTATACATAAGTTGCAAAGATAATCACCTTCAACTACCCTGAACTGTGGAGATTCCCTTACTGACTTTCTTCTGTTCAGCTGGAACAACACTTAGAGCCTTCTAATCCTCCTGGTTTACAGTGTCTGTCTAATCTCCTTCTTCAAATTCTGAAGCTCGTGGTTAATTTTGTTCAATTCCTCAATTCCCAGGTTTGAAATGGAGACAAATGAATGAACATCAAGAGGTAAAGAATGCGAGCATGCATGAGGTGTTGATTTCCATTAATCCTCCTGCCGCCACCTATCCCCATTATTCCTCTCCAATTGCCACCTATCCATTTGAAGCCACCGCTCATGGTTGGTTGACACCTCCTAATGAACCAATTTTTTTATTCTTGACTTGCTAACTCAGCTTGATTGAATTAACTACCTTCCAAGCTTTCCAAGCTCCCTTTACTTCTAATAAATCAGCCCACAATGGACTTACAAGTCATAAAATTAATATATAGCATCCTTGTAGACATGAGTGACAACACATGCACGAAGAGATAATGGAGTGTGATGGGGTGATGATGTCATCTAACACCACAAAAGCTTAATGTCAAACCCTCATGACAGTCAAGCCATTGTGAGTATATTACCATGTGGGCAATAAATTACCCTAACAACTAATCAGAGGTGATGTTTATATAATACTCTTTTGCATGTACACCCTTCCTTCAAATTTTAAATCCATGCAAGTCGTTGACATTTACATCCTAGCTAGTCCTTATCATCCAAAAAAACATCACATACAAGTCCAAGCTAACCAACCATATTCATTTCCTTCTTAATATATTTGATCCTCAAAACCTAATACAATCACATATAATGCAACTTGGCTCCAAACGTGGGCTTCCCATTTTGTCAAAGCACTTAGTGGATTGTGACATCCTCCAACCCTAGCTCAATAGTTATAACAACTATTTATCTCCAATAAAACAATTCCATCTTAGTTCTTATTCTTTAATCTTATAATTAATTCTTTAATCACACTCTTTTTTTACTATTTAATTCATAATTAATGAATGCTATTAAGAGTGCGACTATTACACTGATGATATAGGTACTACATCAAGTAGAAGATTTCAAGAGTTTAACAACAAAACAGATATGGAAAACCCTAAGTTAGATAAAGGAATGTTGTTTTCTAGTAGGGAGTCTATTAAAGAAGCAATGAAGTTTGAAGTTTGTAAGGAATGACAAAAGAAGAGTTAAAGCTATATGTAAAAAAGATTGTGCATGGGTGTTATGGGGGTCAAAATTAAATCCAAAAGATAAAATGGACAACACATGGCAGATTAAGACATATGTTAGTGACCACACATGCCTAAAGGAGATGAGGAATAGGAACATCACTTCTAGGTGGATGAGTTCTCATTACTTGCAAAAGTTCTCTAATGACCAAAATTATTCCATTAGTTCCTTGCAGCAGGATGTGAGGACAGAATTTAATTTACTAGTGCCACTAAGCAAATGCTATAGGGCTAAAATACTAGCATTAGAAAAGGTCTTCGGGAATGCAAGTGAACAATATGCAAGGATCTATGACTACGTGGAAGAGCTTCGGCAAACTAATGAAGGCACTACAACAATTTGTTTATTGGAGTGTAGATTATTCTTGCGCATGTATGTTTGCCTACAAGCATGCAAGAATGGGTTTAAAGCTGGATGCAGGCCTATTATTAGCTTGGATGCATGCTTTCTAAAGGGTTACTATGGAGGACATTTAATGGTGGCAGTGGGGATTGATGCAAATGATTGCATACACCCCATTACCTACGCTCCTGTTGAGAGTGAGAACTTCAATTCTTGGTGCTGGTTCATTGACATGCTGAAATAGGATCTGGAGCTAGAGAACTCACATCAATGGTTCTTTATGTCAGAAAAACAGAAGGTAATTTACCTTAGCCAAATTTTTGAATTTTTGATTTTCTTACTCTGTTGGGTTGTGACAACATTATTTATTTAAGCCAATCATAACAGGGACTAGTTGATGCCTTGATGGAAAATTGGTGCCAAATGTTGAACATAGGAATTGTGTCAGACATTTGTACAACAATTTTAAGTCCCAACCAAACACTAAAGGTAAAGCATTGAAAGATACCTTGTGGAGGGCTGCTAGAGCCACCTACTTAAAGGAGTTTGTGGATGCAATGAATGAAATGAAGCGCTTATCAGATGTTGCTCACAAATGGATGGAAGATAAGGACCCAAGATATTGGTCTAAGGCATACTTCTCTACAATGAGCAAGTGTGATATGCTGCTCAATAACCTTTGTGAGTGCTTCAACATATATACATCTTTGGAGGCAAGGGGAGAACAATTTTAACAATGATACAAAATGATTGAGGAGTCAAATAAGTCTTTGGGCGAGGCATGTCTTTGAGTGCGCTTAAAGTATGAGGTCTCATGTATCCCTGTAGACCATCATGTGGTAGACTTGGAGTTAAGAAGTTGTTCATGCAAAATGCATGTGAACTTTCTGGCATTCCATGGAGTCATGTAGATGCTGTGATGTTCACCACTAAAGAGAGACCTGAGCAGTATATGTCAGCACATGCTACCACAAAGAAACACAATTGCATATATACTCACATTTTATTCAGCCTATCAGAGGGGCAAGACAGCGGAGTCATGAACAAAATATGGAACCCATCTTGCCTCCTATGATGAGAAGGCCTCCAGGTAGACCACACAAGAAAAGGAGGAAGGAAGCAAATGAACAAACTGCAAGTCAATCTAAAGTTGGTCAGAAAGGAGTGCAACTCAAGTGTCATAAATGTGGAAAATCAGGGCACAACATTAGAATATGTGAGGGAGAGGTTGGGAGTAACATGAGACTTTCTAAATTGCCTGTAAATATCTCAAATCTATTTGGTAGTGCATTGTTAATGCATGTAATATATG
This sequence comes from Dioscorea zingiberensis, assembly GCA_026586065.1. Taxonomy (NCBI): domain Eukaryota; kingdom Viridiplantae; phylum Streptophyta; class Magnoliopsida; order Dioscoreales; family Dioscoreaceae; genus Dioscorea; species Dioscorea zingiberensis. Next base: position 39,144,374 of record CM048821.1, on the reverse strand, counting down.
TTGTCCTTCACATTAATTGACTTCTAATAAAATTATTACATCTCAGGCCAGAACAGCTTTTGGGAGAAATCAGAGGCAACCTTCAAAAACAAGTGTATGATCAGATTGTGTAGGGTAATATATGTTGTACAGATTATTTGACTTCTAACAAAATTGTTTACATTTCAGGGTAGAACAACTTGTGGCAGAGATCGAAGGCAACCTTTGACATCAACTAATCCACCAGGATATACTCTTAGGTGGATGCCTAACGTGAGCGAATTGACCCTGAAACCTCTACTTTTGTATTAATTAATTATGTCTGACTTTGCTTGTGAATGTGCCATAGGGTTCCAGCCAAGTCCTTTATACACAATGAAGCTCTATCGCTAGAGCTGCTTCTGCAAATCCATCTGAGGTGCAATAGAGAGAATTTAGGGAAAACCAGTGCAAAAATGTAATATATGGTGTACAGATTGTTTGACTTTTAGCATAATTTTTACATTTCATGGAGAACAAATTGAGGGAGAGATTGAAGGCAACCTTCAACATCAAAGGTATGAAGAGGTTGTTTCTCTATTTTTTAATTCCCTTAATAAATTTGTAAGTTGGGGAAAAATTAATTTCTTTGTTTCTAGGGGTTTACCCGGCAGAACCAAGTTGAAGTTTTAGGCAAAAGAGGAGTGCAAATGCTTGTGCGAGTGGTTCCACCCGAAAGTGTAAAAATTACTCACTAGTTTTCTTAAGTCGTTTTACTTTGTAGTATACTAACTCATTGTTTACCAGGGATTCAATCAAGTTGGTATAAATAGGTCATCAACTAACCCACCAGGACATACTCTTAGGTGGTTTCCTGATGTGATCTCTAAAAATCGTCGCAAAAACCCTTATTTCTTGTAGTGTGAGTGAATTGACCCTAAAACCTCTAATTTTGTATTAATTAATTATCTCGACTTTTGCTTGTGAATGTGCTTTATAGGGTTCCGACCAAGTCCTTCATACATAACAAAGCACTATTACTGGAGCTGCTTCAGCAAACCCATCTGAGGTTCAATAGAGAGAATTCAAGGAAAAACAGTGCAAAAATGTAATTTTGTGTACATATTGTTTGATTTAGCAAAATTGTTACATTTTAGGGCAAAACAACTAGTGGGAGAGATCGAAGGCAGCCTTCGACATCAAAACTATGAAAGAGGTTGTTTCTCTATTTTTTAATTCCCTCAATTGACTTGTAAGTTGGGAAAAAATTGAGTTCTCTGTTCCTAGGTGTTACCCATCAAAACCAAGTTTAAGCTTTAGGTAGAGGAGGAGTGCAAGTGGTTGCGCCTAAAAGGGTAAAAATTACTCACTAGTATTCTAAAGTTGTTTTACTTTATAGTATGCTAACTAATTGTTTACCAGGGATCCAATCCAGCTAGTATAAATAGGTCATCAACTAACCCTGAAACCTTTACTTTTGTATTAATTAATTATCTTAGGTGGATGTGTACGACTTTTGCTTGTGAATGTATGCGAGCTCTTAGAGTGGATATCGACTCTTAGATGGATGTCGACTTTTGCTTGTGAATGTCCTGACTCTTAGGTGGATATCGACTCTTAGATGGATGTGCGACTTTACTTGTGAATGAGCTATAGGGTTCCAACCAAGTCCTTCATTACACAACAAGGCCACATTCTGGAGATATACTGCAAAGCCATCCCAGAGGTGCAACAAAGACAACCGGCTAAAACAAGTGGCATCAAGATACATGGGAGGAAAACCACAACCTGGAAATGTGGGCCAAGGGAAAAGAAAACTAGCTCAGTATTTGGCTGAAGAACAGAAGAATAGGTTCATACAAGGATCATAAAGATGGCAAATGCAAATGGGGTCAATGTGCAAAATGCATACCTTTAGAGTAGTTTATTTTCCTTCTGTTTTTGGAACATAAGACATGTAATTTTTTATCAATGTAAACATGTTAGATGCAGAAGACAGATACTGGGATGTTTTTTTCTACAAGTGTGTGGTTGATGCAAATGACAGATGCTAGTTTTTTTTTTATCAATGTAATGACATTTATTCCCACATCAGTTTGCCATTTTGATGAGATAATCAATTCTGATTTAATTTATGGGTAAATTATCTAAATAGTCACCCAACTATTGAGGTATTCCTTATTTGAGTCACCCAATTATAAAAATTTCAATTGGTACCTCACTTGATGCTGGGAGAGGAGCTTTGAGAAGAGAGGTAAATAAGTTTTTTGCCATGTGGCATGGTGGCGTGGCATCTTGTGAACTAAGTGTCATGTCAAGTCAGCCTGCCGTTGCCGTGGGTGACTTGATTGAACGTAATTCTAAAGTTGGTGTACCCATTTGAAATTTTTTATAATTAGGTGACTCAAATAGAAGTACCTCAATATTTGAGTGATTATTTAGATAATTTACGCTTATTATTTCTAGATCCTTTCACTGAGATTTGAGTCCTCGTAACTTTTGTTTACGTTTGCTATTATATCTTCAAGTATAATTGTTATTTTTTTATTTATTTTGTGAATAGGGGATAGAATTTACTGCATCAACACGCCTCTAACAAGAGCGGATCTAAAAATTTTATTTTAATGTTGGTAAAAATTTAAAATATAATAATTTTTTATAATGACAAAAACCCAAAGCTAGCTTTTGCTTTTTATCAATTATTGCCCCCTCAATGTTTCTAACATTTGTTTTTTTTAATATTTGAGTCTTGTGTGTCATGGTTTTATAAATATAATATACAATATTACATATTCACTACTATAGTCTGCATGGTTGCTATATAGGTTTGCTTACCTTTGAGTGTGGCAGATTCAAGAATAACTAAAAATTTATATAATAAAAATATATGTTAAAAAATTTAGTGGGACATTTTGCCCCCACCGTACATCCATCAGTTTCCTCTCGGAAAATTTTAAAAGATCTTGGGTTGTAGTCCAAGACAACTTGCCTTGGGCACTGTATCAAAGATAATTATAGGGTTGGGGTCTAATTTTATAGGGTCTTTTGGGTGATGTGGTAGCCAAGTAACCCAAGGCCCCAAGGTATGTTAGAAGGCGCCGTTTCCGCTTATATGAACATGTTCTCAAAGCCAACTTGTAATAAAATAATGGCTTTTGGCTCAACTACAGGGTTAAAATAAATTTAATTCTGCCTAGAATTATCCGTATAGATAAAATAAATATGATAAATGACTCACTAAAATAATATAAATGTGATTCTGACATGTATTACCGAGGTTAAGTGTGGTTATAATATATTCGGGATATTAAACTCTTTAGAAAATAAGTATAAATTCTCCAATATTCTAAGATATTATTTTATGTTCTAAAAGTATTTCTAATGTAATAATAATGTATTTTGAAATTATTTATTAGATAAATTGTGTTTTTAAGATTCTTGAGTTATTAATTTCTAGAAGATATTGCGATGATATGTACCTTTAATTTAATATACGATTTTTAAAAAATTAAATGTTTCAAACATTTTTACTGGATATTTAATTAGACTTTCAAGCTCATTGTACCTTTGTTATTTAAAATATATTTACTGGATATTTATCCCCTTTTTTTTCCAAATGATAACTATATAGATGAGGGAACTGATTTTCCAAATGATAACTATATAGATGATATAAGGGAACTGATTTTCCAAATTATAACTATTTAGATGAGGGAACTGATCATGTCCATTGTAAAAGCAGTTTTGTGTGATCCCGTATGTAATAAATTACATTTCAAAGAGTCATTGTACCTTTGTTATTTAAATATGTAAGGTGGGAGGTAAACTTTTGTTTGCACAGTGAACCATCTTTGTGAATATTGATTAAGAGAGATGGGAAATGGATCAAATGTGCGCTCACATCATCAAAAAGCCGCGATTCCTCATCAACAACGAGACCATCACGAATATGTTAGAAGCAAAGAGGTCTTAGATAGAGGCGATCCGTTATCTCCCACTACTTTTTGTCTTAGCCATGGGCCGTTCTACCCATGATGCTCTCAAACATGCCATCCACTCCAACATCTATCACGGAATTCCCATCCGGGATGAATGGAGAACTTACACTATCTCAACTTGCAAGACGCTTGGACGACATCCTTGTTTTACGCATGGAGGATTGGATGATGCACGTATTTTGAAGCTAATTTTCTACTTGTTTGAGGGCTTCTCGGGACTAAGGGTTAACTATTCCAAAAGCATGGTAATCCCAATGAAGACGACGGGTCATAACATTGAGGAATTCGCCAAAGTGCTAAACTGCTGAATTGCATCTCTCCCAATCAAGTATCTGGGGGTCCCTTTATCGGGAGGTTGGCCAAGGAAGGAGGACTGGAACACCCTAATTGAGAAAGGGAAATTATTATCTTTACGAGGAAGACTTGTAATGCTAAATTCAGTTATATCAACAATCTAGATCCACTTTGGATGTCTGGCTTTTACGGCCTTCAGTTGGGTTATCAAGAAGATTAGCCGAGCAATTAGGAAGGACTTTATTTGGAGGGGGGTGGATAGAGACAGACAATGCTATCATCTAGTCAGTTGGGACAGAATATGCAGGCCCAAAAAAAATGGGGGATGGGGGATTCTAGACCTCCGCACCTTCAATGGAGCCATATTGGGGAAGTGGTGGTGGCGGATACTCACCGGACGAGTGGGTATCTGTCATAAAATCTTCAAGGATGCATACTCAAGGAGAGGCTACATCGATCCGCATAAGCCACCCTTGAGGAGGGCATCCCCTTTCTGGAAAGGTCTTTGCCGGGAAAGCCTCCCGGTCATGGCCAACATTTGTGTCACACCGGGCTCTGGAAACGAAACAAACTTCTGGATGGATATCTGGTGGAAGGAGCAAGCGTTAAAGAACACCTACCCAGAGATGCACGAACTATCCATAACAAAACACCTAACCTTACAAGGTGCAAGATCTAGATCCCAAAGAGGCTTGCTACTCCTAAAGCCGGGTCCCCTAACGCCCCATGAAACAGAGGACCTGTATCTGTTAATACAGACACTGATAGACCCAAACCGAAACCCTTAAGCAACTGATACTAGGGGTGGAACCTCACGAACAATAGAATATTCATAGTCAAGTCCCTTTACCTTTTCAGAATTGATGGAGGAATAAGAAGTGATCTAAAAACAAGTTTTTGGAAGCAACCTTATCCTCTCAAGATAAAGTTATTTGCTTGGCTTGCAAGGGAAAACAGGATTCTAACTCTTGATAACTTACACAGAAGAAAGTGGAGAGGCGATCGCACTACATGTTACCTATGTGAGAATGAAGAAAAATCAGTCCAACATATACTTATGACGTGTCCATACGTGAGACAAATCTAGGATCATTTTGAAACTTCTGTTTGGACTTGAGCTGAGGGATGATCTCCATGCATTATGGGTACTAAGAACACCCCTTGGAGGGTGGACAATACCTACGAGAGGAGGTGGAACATCGTTGTTATTGCAATCACAGGAGTATCCGGGGAGAGAAATGAGCCGGTGTTTTCAGGATAAATAACGTGTTTACTTAAGAATCATTCGTGATATCTCTTTTCCTTATCATCACTTGGTTAGATCTGACTCCAGCTGGCGAAGAAACTAAAAGTACAGGCGACGGCACGAACACTGGTGAATCATAATCTGAATTCACTTGAGCCATGCAAGGAAGTGGACAACAATGGAGGGGACACCACAGGAGATGGACCTGCTCCAGCTTGAAGAGGGAGGAAGACAGGATTGCTTGATGTTAAAAAGATTGGGCTAAAAGATGTATCTTTTCCATGTTTTGACCAAGCAATGTACTAACTTTTATCTTAATTAAATAAAAATGTGGTTTATCCACTTATTCACAAAAAAAAAATGAGAGATGGGAAAAGAAGTTCCAATGGCGTGTGATGTTTTGGACATTTTTAAACAAGTGATGCATCTTATTAGTTTGTTCTGCTTAACCTGATAATTTTCATATCCAATTTTGTATGTCATGTTTAAGTTTGTTGTTGTGGGTACGTGATATTTTTGTATTTTTTACTATCTTTTTATTATTTGTGATTTCATTATCTTGGACTACATTATTTTGCTAATATTTAGGCTGTGTACAATAAAAATTCTTGTTGTTTTAATCTGATCAAAAACCTTATTATTATAAATCATGTTAGTCTTAGAAACTAGCTCTCACGCAGCAACCCTCCTAATAATCACCTGCTCCTTCTCCTCCCCCTCCTCCTCATGCAAAGGTGGCAAGATAATCGACTGGCTCATGCGCCCCTACGACCCTCTCGAGCCGCCTCCTCCGCCAACCCCAAAATGCCGCTGCAAGCTCTGGCCCCATCATGTTCTTCAGCACCGAGCTCGCTCCGATGAGGAACTGCGGCCTATTCTTTTTCTCCGATGTTGTGTATCCAAAGAACTCAAGGGATCCATCCATTGATGCAATCTGGCAAAAGGGGAAGTACCTTGGCACCCAGAAAACATCTCCAGCTCTCACTTTTGCTGTCATGGCGTTTGTTCCATTTGGGAACACCACCTGAATGATCCCTGTTCCCTTAAGTATTATCCCGTACTCCCGTAAGCCATTGGGTTTAAGTGCGGTGCCAACATCGAGCCGGCTGTGAGGTTCACAGAAATAGATGCTGGTACCGGTGAGCTTAAGAGGAGAGTATTGACGCCTATCAATAGAGATACTCGATCCGTAGTCATTGCAGAAACTTGGTTCATTGCCATAGAGGTTATAAGGCTCTGGTGAGTGTACTCGACCACCTTTTCTCCATTGCTTGCCTATGATCGAGTTGAGGCGCTTTCTCCATGACCATGCTTTGTAGCTCTCCTCATACTCCTTGTCATCATTATCATCATCATCATCATCATCATCATCATCATCTATTTCTTGATCTTCATCTTCTATTTGTTGTTGTTGCTTCAGTTTAAGTTTCACCATTGATGATAGTAGTTGGCTTTGAGGCTGCTCTTTGGTTTTGTTGCTCATGAAGATGATTGGTCCTTGCTTTTGTTTCGTCAAACAGCTTAGCTCATCCATGGTGACCTTGACGATGGAGCAAAGAGAGAGTGAAAAATTATATTTGTTAAGAAGGGTTTTGAACTAAATGTACTCACATTGAATGCTGTTGTTAGCGTTTTGATGCCGAATCCGGTGATCACTGACGTTGGATTCTTCCCTCCTCCAATAAAGAATGACTATCAAAATTTGATGGCATGATTACTCATGTGAACTTGATCAGCTGATTACAACTAATTAATAATAGATCAAATTGGACAATTATATATAGATCACCTGATAAGATTTCCACCCTGAAGTTCCTGCTGCATTAATGCTACAAATCATGCGCAATTTCTCATCGTTCCCTACATTGATAAAGTAGAATGCCGAACCCGCCGGTATGACACTAACATCACCCATCTTGAGCTTCGCTTCGACCAACTTATCCTTGTGGATCCACCCTACTTTCACCTCTCCTATTCCAGGAACAATTATCTCAATTACGAAAAAGAGATGGATCTATATATAGATAGAGAGACAGAGAAACTCCCAAACCAAACCTGTTTGAATGAAGAGGATGAGGTTGGCATCAATGTACTGAGGGATGAAGAGTGTATTAGGTTCCATGGAGACAAAACCAATGTGCATGGGATTAAGATCTCCCTTCCACCTATATCCAGACACCACCTTAACTTCTCCACCTTCAGACTTAATCACCTTCTTGAACTTGTTTAGTATAAAGATTGATGTTTCGCAGTCACTTCCACCCACCTTTTCCTCTCCCCCTTGCTTCCCATCCACCTCCATTAGAGACCAAGATACAACCAAAAGCAATAGCAGAAGTCTCTCCCCCATTGCATTAAACCCCATCTCTAGCTCTTTTGTGTACTGTGCCTGAGTAAGAGGTTCGGAAGGAGGAGTTTAAGAATGTGAGAACGAGGACCCTGGTGCTGACACGTGCCCGTTTCGTATGGGAAATTAGGTTTTACGTGGGAGCTTTAGGGCTTGGCTAACGTAACAGTTTGGGATTTTCGGAGGGTTTCTCTCATGGTTGACTCTCTCTAACCTTCTAGTTTTAAAGCCCACCCAGTGAATTCATTCCTATTCATAAATGGTTAATATCATTTCAGTAAATTGGACATAAGTCTTTTTAGTATAAGCTTCTTCTAAGATACAAAACAAAATTTGTTAATCAGTTCATGAAAATGTATAATAAATTTCTCTAATGAAAGCCATTTGGTCATCACTAGAAGAGTTAGTTCAATATGTTCCGGTGCAAGTATAGGCTTTATTTGTTTTCCATAAAAAGTGGTCCGAACCATATTTCCTTAATTAAAATATAATACAAATAAAAAGACAATATAAAGTCATATAGTGATATACCTATGAACTAGCATTCCTAATTTGTCAAAGAACTAACTTCCCTAATTTAATAGAGGCACCTATCCCAAGAGTCACCACTACTCCGTAAAGGGAGACAAACCCGCCTCAAAGGGAAAGGTGGCAGGAGGTCTAACAAGACGTGGAACGAATCGCTAAGAGCAAAGCTCAATACGGCTGTAAGGAAGGATAAGCAAAAAACTAAGCTCAACTTGAACTCCTTCCTCTTCTTCTCCGGCCTAACCATTGACTTAACCATCGGAGTGGGAACAGGCAACAGAGCCCTACCCTCTCGCACCGGTTTTCTTTTTCTCATCCCCATTTCAGATGAACTCCTTTCGAGAACACCCATCTCATTTCTTCATTTGAAGAAGACATCATCGATTCGTTGAAGATCTTGACGGTCCACGTGGCATAATGAGATTTCCAGCTAACAGATTGGCGACGTCCGTAGGGACCTTCTTCTGAGCAAAAGGCTATGGAAGCTAGGAGAGAGAAAACCTCTTACTCCAGTGAAACACCAGTTGGAGAGCATAGCTCGTAGGAGCACTGCCAATTTCTAGAGTTTGTAGTACAAGCTTTGACACAATCCTTACAAAAGACAGAAGCGCAAGTTCAAGAGCTCTCCATGTCCCGAAACCCTCCTACCCGAGGCACAAGGAATGAACCGGCCTCAGAGGTCCACATCATTGAGGGAGGGGGGGTTGTTGAGGAGCCTTGACAACCCCAAAATTATATGACCTATATACCCATGTGGGTATGCTACTAAGAAATCTAAGGGGCACTCCCATCATATTCTCGCCAAGACTTTGTGAAAGTCTGGTCATCCTCATGATGATGTGTTGGTTATCACGGTCATCATACCGGACTTTGAGGTGAGAAGAGTTCTGCCGTCGGCCGGAGTTCCACCCCATGTCTGGAGTGCCTACAAGCGATGTACTAGCAAGGCGCCGAAGGTCCTGCACAACTCGTGAAGACCCCTTGGTTGGCTTCATGGGGAACACAATTCAACCCAAGGGGTAGTCTCACTCCCCTCATCGCCTAAAGACATCCCTACCGTGCACACGACCAAATTCCCTGAGTAGTTCGGTGTGCATCTAGTTACAATGTCATCTTGGGACAATTTATACCAACGCCTGAGAGCAATCATCTCCATGTACCACCTACTCCTTAAGAATCCGACTAAAAATGGATGCGGGAAGTAAGAGGGTGACCAACCACGCCTCGACAATGCTATATTGCACTCCTCAAAGGCAATACTACAGAGTCGTAGACTTAAAACCATGGCTATCGAGGTACCCACTAGAAGCCGAAAGGCAAAAAAGAGAGAGCAATGTTGGTCGGCAAGATCTTGTGGAAATTCCACTTTAGCTGCAGGATCTCCCCGAGGAAGGCGGCATACCTTGGTTCGAGCTCTCGCCTCAAGCCGGGTCGAAATGATGCTCTATCCGGACGGCAATGAATATATATTCGCTTGGGTGCCAAAAGATATGCATGGTGTGAATCAAGCATTATTGAGTTTCGCCTCATTGCAAAATTGGGGTTTAGGCCAGCTTATCCGTAAGCTAAGACAGCTTTATTGTTATGCCAACAAGCCGCAAAACCAGAAATGGAGACGCTTCTCAAAGCCGGGTTCATCGTGAGAAGACTATTATCCCAAGTGACTCTAAAATGTTGTTACGGTAAAGAAGCCCCTCGGGGATAATGGTGAATGTGCGCTGAATTTACTAATCTTAATAAAGCCGATCTAAAGACTACTACACGCCTCGCTTAATTGATGGGATGGTTGATGCCACATCGCATAATGAAATGTCGAGCTTTCTTGACGCCTTCTCCTGGCTTACAAACTGCATCAAGATGGCGAAAGGCATTTAGGAGAAAAAGGTACTTATTGTTACAAAGTGATGCCTTCGCTTAAAGAATGTAGGCTAACCTTTCAAAGGTTGAGGTAACCAAGGTATTCGAGAAGCAACTCGGGAAGGAATATAGAGACGCTTTGTGGATGACATCCTTATGAAAAGCAAAAGCGAGGTCAACACATATCACGATTTTCAAGAAACCTTCCGAGCTTCCAAGCCCATGGGATGCTTTAACCACGAGAAGTGTGCCTTTGGTGTCTAGTCCGAGTAAATTCTTGGGTTTCATGATCACGAGAGAGGCATAGAAGCCAATCATGAGAAGTTCAACGCAATACAAGACATGAGCTCACCTACATCCCAAAACAAAATCAAGATTTTGAATTGCCTTCTAGCCACCTTGGGCACTTCATATCATGAGCGGAGAGAAAACATGCCATTCTTCTTAGCACTCAGAAAAGCCCCAAAACTGAATGGAATGAACAATGTGAAGCAATCTTTAAACAACTTAAAAGAGTACCCCGCCTCTCACGCTTGTTAAACCCAACCCAAGGAGTGCTTATATATATTATCAAGGGCTGACCCCTTTATGCAATTAGCTTGGTGCTTCCCCAAGAAGACATGGGAACTCAGAAACATGTGTACTACACTAGCAAAGGTACTGTAAGACCCTGAGATCCTATATCTACCAACAGAGATGCTTGCTTATGCTCTCGTCACATTGGCTCGCCGCCTGAGACCCTATTCCAAGCCCAAAAATTATAGTGCCTCACGCACCGACCCTAATCGCAACATATACTACAATACCCAAAGACATCAGAAACGACAGGAAGATTGGTCAAATGGGCTATAGAGTTTGGGGAGCACGACATCGACTATAAACCACAAACGACGATAAAGGCCATGGTATTAGCAGATTTCATCAAATAAATGATTGGGCAAGAAGATTGCGCCCATCTCGACACCAAAGAGGCGGAGAAACTGGGATCGACCGGTATATTGAACTTGAATGTGGACGGATCATCAACTGACAAAGTTTCGAGAGCTAGTATAATTTTACACTCACCAACGGGATGGAAGACCTCAACCGCGCTTAGCTTCGCATTCAAAGCAACCGATCATGAAACCAAGTATGCACCTCTAATTAAGCCACTCTGTGACAAGCTTAGAACCTTGAAGTGCAAAATCTCAAAGCTTACACCGACTCTCACCTTGTAGCCGCTATTGAGGTGATTCCAAAGCCAAGGAAGAAAACATAGCTAGCTATTAGAACATTGTTCAAAGACTTGCAAAGGGGTTTCAATATTGCCTCTTGACAAAGATCACCCGAGCCGTCAATGAAGTTTAATTTCCGGACTCATCAGCCAAAGCTAGGCCATCCTCTAGCTAGCAACACCGATACCCCCATTAATATGTAGCACTTGGATAACTAGAGTATCAAAATCCTACTGGAAAAAGATGTGCAAGAGATCGAAGAACAACCTTGTTGGATGGATCCTATCCAGGAATACCTCCAAGATGACGCATACCGACCAACCCCACCAAGGCTAGGAGAGTAACTTACAAGTCGATCCGGTACATCATTATAGCGGGACAATTATATAAAAGATCATACTTGAGGTCGCCAAACCGAGGAAGAATATGCCCTGCGAGAAACTCACGAAGGCATCTGCGGGGATCATGTCACGGGAGAATCTCTCGGGCATAAGATCCTGAGACAAGGGTTCTATTGGCCAACCCTATCTAATGATGCTAAAGAAATGTCTGAAAGGTGTGAAGCATGTCAACGACAAGACAAAATCCAACGACGCCCGACTGTAAAGCTTACCCCTATGGTCAGCCCTAGACTCTTCGCTATTTGGGGGGTTGACATTCTAGGCCCCTTCCCCATGGCAAAGGCGGCAAATGTAAGTTCATCATCGCCACCATAGATAATTTTACCAAATACGCCAAAGCTCAAACACCGGCAATGATAACCAAAAGGGCTTGTTAGAAGTTTGTCTTCAAAGCCATCAGATCCAGATTCTAGATACCCACGCCATAATTATCGCAACGGCATGCTTTATAGCCGGACTTTAAGGACTTCGCCGAGCTGGGAACTCAGAACCAAACAAACGTCGGTCACACATCCACAAGCCAACTGTCAAGTAGAGGTAATCAATAAAGACCATCCTATAAGTGCTAAAATCCGGGTGATGTAGGTGGGATCAAGCTCTGTGAGATGAGCTCCAAAGTACCCTATGGGCATACTACACCACCGCATTTAATTCCCTCAGAGAAACCCCTCAGAAGCCTCACATTTGGTATCGACGCGTAAGTATCTCTATGGAGGTAAGGTTGCCCACGCCTCGACATTTTAGAGTTTGATCCACGTGCATGACAAAGTGAATAGCTATGCTAATGAATTGAACATCCTAGAGGAAAAAGAGAAGCGTTGAGACTGTATGGGCGATATCGGCAAAGAGTTCTAAGTTGTATAATATGAAGGTTAAAGAAGTCACCTTCCCAAATTTAGAAGACAAGGTCTTGAGGCAAAACATATTCCAATGAAATAAAAAGGGACTCAACAAATTAACTCCAACACGTAGAGGGGCCTTATGTTGTAAATCCAAGATTCTCCTACCGGAACCTACTACCTTACCAACATAGAAGGACAAAGGCTTCTCCGACTTTTCCATTCGTGAACTTATGAAGAAATATTATCAATGAATCATGAAAGTCTTTCTCCAGCCTTTTACCTCGCAATTCAAAGTCCCTTCTCTAAAATGGGTCGAGGTCTCAAACGTAGTTATTTTATTCAAAGTCCCTTCTCTAAGAACGGGCCGAGGTCTCAAACCTCGTCATCGGATTAAAGTCCCTACGCCAAAACAGTCGATTTCCCAAAAATTGTTCTTATATCCAAAGTCCCTTCTCTAAATAGGGCCGAGGTCTCAAACCTCATTATTTTATCCCAAGTCCATTCTCTAAAAAAGGTCGAGGTCTCCAGCCTCGTCATTTTAACTAAATCCCTATATCAATAGAACCCAGCAGCGTGTCCACTAACGCATCACCCAGGAGTGTGATCGCAATTGCGATACCCAAGAGCGTGACAGATGTTGCGACACCTAGGAGCGTGACCGACATTACGGCACCTGTGAGTGTGTCGCCAACGCACACCCATGAGTGTGACTACTATTGCAACACCTAAGAGCGTGATGATGTTGCGTGATACCCGTGAGCTGGACCGACATTATGGCACCTAGGGAGTGTTTCGATGACATATAATCCAGAGTATGATTAGTGTTCGCGGCACCTATAAGCGTTGGACCAGGTTACGATGCTTGGAAATGTAACACAATACCGCCTCGAGAATCTATGAGAACTCAAGATTAAGGTGGGGAGTGGAGTCTACAACCAAAGGACGTAAGTTTTACAAAAGAAAAAGAGAATCAAGCCGCTAAGAAATACACTAGATATATATCTCTGAAAGTACAAGCTCACTTAAAGATGAGCACATCACGGAAAAACACAAGAGAAGTACAAAAGGCACAAGTTATCTACCTTAATAGAAGGAACTCCCAAAGCATGGCTCGCCTTCTCTCTCTTTGATCTCTTTCCAAACCCTCAAGGCCTCCACATAATGAGTCTCCCCGAGATTTAGGTCGGGACGGACGAAAGCCAACGTTTGAAATATAGAAAATCCATCCTTGGCGCCTTTCTGAGCAACCTGTTTAAACTCTGCACTGGCCTTAAACTTGGCCACAGCTTCTTTCGCCTCTTTTTTGCGTTCATCATCAAAATAAGCCTGGAATTCTCGGGACTAGAGATGATTCTCTATGGCTTTATGAAAATCTTCATCCTAAGAGTGGGAACCACGATATAATCGCCGTATCATGCCAATAAGTTCATTCCTTTGGGCCTCCTCATCTTCGCAAACCTTCTCATCCACCTCCAAAGATTGCTTGGTTGCGACTAAATCCCGGACGATGGCATCTTGCTTCCTTTGAAGAGTTTGCAAAAGTTTGCGACCAGTATCTAGTTCATTGGCAACAACTTCTTTCTCATTTAAGTGAAGCTTCACAGGGGCCCCCAGCTCATTACATAGCCAATTCGAGCCCTTGTATTCAATCTTCCAACAGTCTTGGTCCTTATCAGAGCTTACTATGCCCCTTTAAATCAGACGCATCCAATGTCTACCTCATACTGCCAATGATCTCGTGGAGGTCACTCACGGATTTCTCCTCATCCACTCAAAGGCGAAGATTTACTCGGAAGGTATGATCCCAAAACTTCCCAACTTGGAAGCATACATGAAGAAAGTATCGTAATGCTTAAATAATGACATCATTAGTATGGTGATATCCCATACCGTTGAGTTAAGACTAGAAAGCCGACACCAGACTTCTTTAGATAAATTCAGTAACATATCCTCAGAAATCGGGCAATGGATGTTTTCCAAGACCGTACTAGCCCCCTGCATCAGCTGGGGTACTTGAAGAATGGCTACAAGAAGTCTTTCTCTAGCTGATTCCAAAGTCAGCTCTGGAGCATAAGCTTCTGAAACGAGCAGGATAGGCCAGGAAAACCACCTTCAACCGCCTCATCCTATCGGAGAAGGGCGGTTACGCAGCTCCGAAACAAGGGTCTCCTCGTCCCAATCACTCAAAGAATCAAGCCAGTCCTTAGGGGACCTCTCATTTTGACGGCTCGACTTACCCATCAGTTTTCTTTTCTTCCAATGATAAGTGTAGCTGATGAAGTATGGGCCTTGAAAATAAGGGACCCAACCAACTCGTCCAAATCCCTCTTAGGACATGAAAAGACAAAATCAGCGTCAGTACCACCAGATTAAAGCCTGATGACCTAATAAAAAATCCCCAACACATAATTAAGAAAAGACCATGGTCCCTGAGTTTTTCTGGAACATCAATTGGTCTAAAGGAGTTTTGGGTAAACCTCGGAGAATGTCTAGGAAAACCTTCTCCTCGGCTGACTCTCCCTTCTCGCAGGTGGTATTCATTTTGGGGACCCCACATCGAAGCGGAACTCTTCACGCGTCTTTGGAACAAATAAAGAAAAATTTATCTCTCCGCTCATTAGAAGAAAATAGGCAGATCCCAAGAACGACTTCCCGGGCCGAGAATAGAAATAATACCAGCCGGGAAAGGGAGAAGGTTTTAGAAAAATACAAACGGCGGAACCAATGCATGGTTGGCTAGCTCTAAGCCTAAATGTTGGAAGATCATACCAAACCCACAGATGATCCTCCATAAATTAGGAACCAATTATGTAGGATACAACTCATGATAAAATAAAGAATCTCTACTAACCATGGGAGAAAAGGGAAGTCAAGACCGCATACTGAAGGCATGCCTACATAGATTGCGATCTCTCCTTCGAGGATTGTTTAGCCTCTCATGAAACTTAGGAATCCTATAGGATGAAAGGAGGAAACCTAAGGAAATTGTCAAGAGCCGCTTGTGCAAGATTGCTAGGGGCCAGAGAACTACTAATCAGTGTAATACAAGCTCCTTCCGGCACGGTGGGAGGAAGCCTAACTACTGCCCCTTCTCCCCAATAACCATGGAAGAATGTACCACTACATGAAAAAGCATTGAATAAAGAACAATAAGGAGGAAAAAGGAACTCTCAACAATAGAGGAAAGGAAATGTATGACGCGAAGAAGATGCCGGTTTAAACATTGAATTTAACCTGCCCTAGAAATAAGCCAACGACGAAGATCCACCTTCGGAAATGGGATTAACGGATGGAAGACACCCCGAGGCGCATCCCAGAAAAGCGACATGTAGAAAATAAGAAACGATTCATCATTAACTCGACCATCGCGCCCACCAAAAATGGAACATTATGTGGAACGAAGAGGTATGGCGGCTGATATAGTCTTCCGCTAGGAACGCTGAATCCCATGATGCCCCTACTCATTTATTCACAAAGACCACAGCACTCCATCTGTCGAAGCACTAACTTTCCCCAATTTAATGAGGCACCTATCCCAAGAGCCACCAAGACTCCGTAAAGGGAAACAAACCCACCTCAAAGGGAAAGGTCGCAGGAGGGTACGACACTCGATCATTATGTCTTACAGACAGGGATCCGAATCCCGAGGAGTAAAGCTCAATACATAGAGGAGAAGCGCTAGAAGGAAAGATAAGCAACAACTAAGCTCAACTTGAACTCCTTCCTCTTCATCTCTGGCCAAACCACTAACTTAACCATCGGAGTGGGAACGGGCAACAAAGCCCTACCCCCTCTCACCGGTTTTCCTTTTCCTGTCCCCACTTCAAGTGAACTCCAGAGGAGAACACCCATCTCATTGTTTTAATTTCAAGAAGACATCATCAGTTTGCTGAAGAACTTGACGGTCCACATAGCATAACGAGATTTTCGGCTAACATACAGTATTATGATCCACAAATTAAGAAAATTGCAACGAGAGAAGTTTAATAATACATCCACTGAAATGCATCTGAAAGTTTTAAATTATAAATTAATTAAAATGTGATGTAGTTCTTCTTTGCCTCCGCCATTGATAAGCGCCTGCGGCTTCTTGCTCTTAGGTCCCTATAGAAGGCTTTCAAACCGCTGATGCTCGGATCGCCGGGCTTACCGCTTTGAGGGTCAAGCTTTCCTAAGAGCCCAACTAAGAAAAAGGAGTGATGTGGGGTAATCAAAAGTTGGGGATGTAAGCTTCCTGGCAAGGCCACCAAGCAGAGTAAGTAGTCCTTCATTCTTGCAAAAGAAGTCGAGTGCCTCTTCCCCTAGATCCTCGGATGCTCAAGTTAGTTGGGTGAAGGTTAAGTGTTGGAGTGAGGAAAGATAGGAGTAGAAAGGAATAGAGCCTCTCAAGCCAATCTAGGAGTAAAGCGGATATTCTTCCTTTCAAAAATGCAGTCTCCTGGGAAGAAGAGTGGTCAGCCTTTTCTCTCCCTTAAGTCTCCTTCTTATACTTCTGAGAGGTGGCCCGTGTGGCCATTGGTCGGGGATACTTTTTCTTACCTCTGGGCCGCTCTTGCCCAGAAGCCTACCGGGTTTGTCATTCTTGCCGTCGGGCCCAGCACGACTCAAGACTGGCACCCCCTCGCCAAGCAGAGGATGCCCCACCTTTGCATCGGGTACCGTACTCCTCATAGGGTTGGGTTATGGCTTAAATCTCCATATGTCTTCCTCGAGGGTGCTAGGGAGGCTTGGAGTGGTCTCAGTCTCTACTTTCGCTTCGTCAGTGATGCCACGCGTGCTTGTATTTTCCTCCTTAACAAGATGAAAAATGCAGAATGCCAACTACATCGGGACTAAAAAGCTTTTATATCGAATGTGGTGAATTCTCCTTACTAAAAAAAAGTCCTTCTTGTAGGTAAAAAGTGTTGAAATAAATCGCTAGGGATATTGGAAGGATGCTTTTGATAAAAGCGCAGTTTAAAATTAGTCAAGTGGTAATTTCAATCTAGGTGGAATGTAGGTTATTATTTATAAAATATTATGTATATAATACATATTTTATTTATTTAAATTGGATACGCTCATGTCCCTATACTTTTTATTTTAATTACTTGTTTTAACATAATTCTAATATTTTATAGATAAAAAAACATACTTTTTTATTTTTTAAAAATTGTAACCTAAACTTTTAAATATATACTTTACTAAATTTACTCTATTTGTATTGAAGCAAATTCAAGCACAACGCTGGTATTAATGCTACCGCTATAAGAAGGGAATTCCTCTCATTTTCAATGCTAGGAAGTTGTTAAGAGCTATAAAAGATTTGTAAGGTTATCCAGCCTTTCGACTAGGGTTTTCTTTCGTATTCCTAAGACCTTCAAGCATGGTAAGCAATTTAAGGACCCCCTTCACACACACACAAAGAATTTCACAAATTTCTGCTAACAAATGACAATCTAGTACACCCAATCTAATGGGTGCTACCATCAAAAGAGCTAATAACATTTGATTCCCTCTTAGCTGCATTGGGACACAATTCAACCGATGTGGCTTCAACATCACTCAATCATAATACGTGATAGAGCCACACAATCCAGTCAGCTAGCTAAGCTAGACTAATAATGTAAGAAAGAAGTCCAAGCTTGTCGGATTTGGCTCATATAATCTAAAAATGGCTAAGTATCTCGAAAGCAATTATCTACTAATGGGTAGAGTCAACCCTTGTAAGAAATAGAGAAAAAAGATGCATTTGAAAGGGGTATAGATTTGAGACATTCCAAAAAGATAAGGAATTTTCCCTCGCCAAATTTTACCTACAACAAGATCAAAGAGATCTATTATTTCCATAGGTTATATGGCATTTTCTCCTAATACCCAATTGCTTTTGGATAGCGAACGTATATAGATGTTAAGGCAAGGAAAGGGTTTATTATGATGGTACCCCTAGCAACATGAATGAAAGCACCTCCTAGAACAATGGATGAAGCTGCACCTCTTGCAACATACGAATGAAGGCACCCCTAGCAACTTGGACGGAGACTTCATAGCATCCACAAATTGGTTTGATTAGATGTCTTCCTACTTGTTTATATTAAGATGTTTAATTAATATATTCTTTATTTTAATTAATGTACTTGCTTTATTTTTAATTAATGTACTTGTTTTGTTTTTAATTGAGTATAGATAATTGAAAAATCTAAACTTGGTTTTCTCGACTACACATTTTTATTTGTTTACATGTGGTAAATTAGTAAAATATTATAAAAAATATTAAATAAATTTTTTAAAATTAAAAAAATATATTTGAAAGTTATTTTAGTGACAAGTAAAAAATCAAAACTAATCATATATATATATATATATATATATATATATATATATATATATATATATATATATATATATGGCAATTTGTCATTTAAGAACGTCCCTAGATTAACCGTTGGATCAAAAGCCACCGCGGCCACCGCCCTTCTCCCTCCTTCCCTCAGCTTTTGCTCTTCAAATTAATCGGATTTTACTCTATCCTCAACCTCTCCATCCCAAATAACCTTATCCATTTGAT